>JAOEHI010053314.1:15000-44837 GCA_025447815.1 Percopsis transmontana | reverse complement strand
CCTTTTAATCATTAATGACTGGCCCATTTATTGTGGTGGGTTCATTAACATTGGGAGGCCTTGCAACCCCCCCCCCCCCCCCAAACCCCACACATACACATAAAAATACCAGGGATAAACTTGACTATTCCCTCATCAACAATACATCTGAATGAATGTAGATATCACAGAAAACCCAAAGTGCTAATTGTGTAACACAAAAAAATTATCATCTACATAAAAGTAACGAATCCCTGTTGATTACTTCTAACAGAAAACAGTTGGCGTGGATGCTAGTGGAAAAAAGGATGTGCTGTCTGCACACCATGTTCCCATGCAATAAATGTGACCGCGTGTTAACACGCTACAGGGAAAAAAAGGAAAAACCTTACAGTACAAGCTTGTGAGAGCATTATGGCCGGGGCCCTGGCTCTCTGCGGAGCTGTCCTTGGTGCTGAACAAGGCCTCAGTCTCTCAGTATCACTGTGCTCTGTGTGGTCTGACACCTACCTTGTCAGCAGTCCCCCATCTCATCCTTGCTTGAGAGACGGACTGTGACAGACAGTGGAGCGGAGGGAGGCCCCCTTGTAGTCAACTGCCTGGAGAGGGCATATTGATTTTCCTGTTTGTCTCCTCTGACTGCGGCAAGGCTGAGCCTTAGCGGAGACGGCTCCTTTAGCCCTGTGTGCCTCTCTGTCCGTGTGTCCTCACTGTCCCTCTAATGACCAGTCATAGCCTGACTCTATGTCAAGCGCACACTGCCGAGCTAGTCGAGCCGAAGCGGAGGGCGCCACCATCCTCCTCCTCGCACACTTAAATGTCACTCTCCTCCCTCCGCCACACATCAATAACCGGGGCCGGGCACTGCGGGACACCTCTCGCAGTCTTTCCATTTCCATTTGCACCCATGAATACAAATTTTTTGGAAGACCTGTCACTCCTGTCAGGCTGGGGGGGGGGGTCCCACTGAACTGAAGCCTCCAAATGTGGACTGACATTAAAAAGCTGCAATATATATTTCCCTGTAGCTCACTGACTTCTGTCAAACGGCCGGGGGGAAAGCCTTTGATCCACCTTCATTAGACAACAGTGGCAGACAGGTTTATTGCTGTGATTGTGGGAGTGGTGCGTTAATAAAAACAGTTACTCTCCCATTCACGGTGTTTGTCTTTTCTGAACATGAAAAAGAGGCAGCCATTCATCAAAGCCGTGTATAAACAAGCGCCTGTTTGCATCAGCTTATCAAGAATCGGTGCCAAAGGGTTCCTGCGGGAGCCCGTTTCTGTGCCTGTGCTTCTCAACAATTAGAGGGGTGATGTCGAGGTAGAGGAGGAGATCGGGCACGTCGCTTCACTCTGTCGCTCTGTGCATTCCGATGTAAATGTCAGAGCGATTTATCCTGGACTGCAACTCCCTATGGACAATACGTGGTTTGCATTGAGATGTTATAGCTAAAACCCCACCTCACACACACAGCCAAACAGCACGTCGGCTGGAATATTCTGCAGTGCAACGTTATACATCCAGTATAGGTAAAACACATAGACAAATAGACATGAAGCGATGAGAATTAACTGGCTCTGCTGCGGTACAGCGTACATTCTTACCTCCACACAGGGAGAAATCTCCCTGGGCAAGAAATGATAAACCTGCTGTTCCAGGAAATTACGAAGTGCAGTTCACCAAATAGCTGTCAACATGAATTAGGAAGAACAGCCACAGAGTAGATGTCCTCCATTGAGCCAGGAAGAAATACTGTATATCACAGCCATTGAAGGCAACACAACAAGTAACAGGCATCAATATGATCAATAGCCTCAGAGACGGAGCTCTAAAGAAACTACTCACTCAAATACAAAAACACTACATGTATTCTGCGAGTCAGTAATAAAGCTACACAAACTTATTTTTTAAACATTTTTTCAGAATAAACAAACAGCTACAGTACAGTACTATATATACAAAGATGTTTCCCAATTAAAAGCTTAGCAACTCTCAGTAGACTCACTAAGCGCTGTTAAGATTTCAGCTCAGCTTTTTCTGAAGGACAAAAGCTGAGTGTAAGGTACATATTTTTACATATTAAAAACACTGCCATGGTATGGTGGTCCATACCTGATGTACCAAAAAAGAATGCTAGTATGTAGTATGCCGTCCATTAACTGTAAAACCCACACTATGAACCAACATCTTACTAAAACAGAACTTTGGATAATAACTGCATCTCCATAAAAGAGTCAAGGATTAGGATTAGGGATAAAAGAGACTGGCTGGGTAAAACCATCCTTATTTTGCAAGCTCCGCTTTTACTTTTTGCTTTGAGAACTGTCAATTGGATGAAGTTGGTCCAATCACCTGCTAAAGCCTGTATTTTAAAATTGTTGATCATTGGAAAACGTTTTTCATGAGTTGAAGGTAGCCCAATCCCCTGTGAATCATGTGTTTGTCAATCAAATGGTTTTCAATTGAGAGTTCTCAGACTCATATGTAAAGCAAAGCAAATCATAGAGGCTTGCAGTATCAGGATGGTTTTAACCAGGATAAAGAAGGCCTAAGTTAGGAAGAAAAAAAAAAACAATCAACAAGACAGCCAGAGGACTTCAAAATATCAGCATATCAGGCAACGTCACTGTCGGGATATCATTTTTCTCATGGTTTGATTACACAAGTTATCTCCTTGGATACAGACACGCACACACACCGATAAACAATCTGTGTCCATGAGATTTAATCAAAACCATGTTATGAATCTGGCCCTTTTATGAATGTAAAAAAATTACAGCCAAACACAATTTCCTGTGGCCCGTGTAACAAATAGTTTGACCGTTTTGAAAGAAAAAACGGGAATTGTGAGTTGAAGAATTGCTGTAAGGATTTTATGGGACTAGCCCTTTTATGGGAACAGCCCTTATCTCCTTTCTCTTGTTTCCCCTCATAGTTTTTCTTTAGAACATTCCCTTCTTGTTGAATAAATGGATCTGGTAGGACTCAACACTGCTGCTTTTTGTGGACCTGGATGGATTGTATGTAAGCTGGGAGATTGGGTCCAGTGTTCCCTGCGGACCTAAGCCTTTGGTGTTCAGTGATAAATGCCTCCTGTGTGGTAATACAGCGTGATTAACGAACACAGCCCAAAGCGTGATCCCTCCTTTCCCTCCTCACTGCACCTGAATCAATCATCTACATGGAAAGGCCACAGTCTAGCACCAGAACAACGCTTAGAGCTTAGCTTTCCCTTTCTCAGTTTAGGAGAGCAGTCCTGACTCTGGGGCTGACTTTCAAACACAGTAAATACAATACAAGTAGATCAAGCAAGACCAAGGTTTTGCAACAGCTGATGAACATCCATTGTGCATACGTGCAAAACAAGACAGATTGACAAGTTATACAGTAAGCTCATAAACACGAATTTAGGTTCAGTTACATATTAGATGTTACAGAACAAAGGTGTCTAGCAGAATTCCACCCTCAATCACATGTATGCTGTTTGAGAAGAGTATGTGGTGATAAAGAGCACAATTTCAGGTTCTATTTGTATTTTTCTCTTGAATTTGTATCAGTCAGCAGCAAAACTCATAGTGATCATCACGGTGAGACGGGGTGGAATCAACCAGCTTTCATGTCAGAAGGATCCATTTTTGCAAAGAAGGCAAAAATTGATTTTGACTCCAATATAAAATAATTAATATAAGCCCACAGTCATTCAAACTTGAACACTTATTAACACTTGTATTCTATTTAGGGCTGCACGATGTATCGTTTCAGCATCGTAAACGCAATGTGCGCATACGCAATAGTGACATCGCAGAATGTGCGATGTTAAGACCAATTGTATAGCATTAAAGTTCGAGAATGGATAGTTCACAAAACAAACATATTCTGGGTAAAAAGTCATTTTTGAGATTTACTTTTTTTTTTGAAATACCCCAATCATTTGTAACACTGGTGTGTGTTGGACGAGAGTAAGCGCAGCCAGCAAAAACACACACAAGCTGAATTACCGATGAAACGCTAGAAAGCATTGTTTTAATGGAGGAACACACACATACAGGGCATAAACCCAAAACAATGCCCAACAACTCCTGGGGTTGTTGGGGAAACTAAATACTACTCGGAATTAATGGCTAATGTCCTGCACCTGTGGGCCTAATCCCCCACAGGTGCGCTGCAAGGGAAGGAGGCACGATGAGCGCATAGCCGTGAGCGCGCCGATCGTGACATCATTGAATAATTAATTATTTCCAAATAGAGTTATTCAAGGGTGAATAACTATCAAGTTATTATATCTGGTGAAAATTCCTGTATTTCTTTTCATATCGCTATATATATAGCAGGGAAAAAAAATGCATTGTCAGTTTTTTCCAATATCGTGCAGCCCTAATTCTATTGTACTTTACCTCAGGAACATCAGTATTTAGGGTCTTCGACAGAGCATATGAGAAAATCTGTCTGTGCATCCATGTCTGTCTCCTTCACAATGACTGACAGAGAGCCCCTACCCCCGATAGTGTGTGATACTTTAAATTAGGCCCCAGGGAAAACATTAACTCAAAAAATAGTTCCATTTATTAAAACTGCATAGGCGGAATTATGTGGTTTTGACTATACATTGGTATTTTTCGAAAGCACTAATTAAAACAAAAATAGAAAACAATGATATGAAGTCATTAGGAACACATTGATTAACAAAGTCATGAAAAATTGGAATGATAGAATAAAGCCCCTGTGAGATATGACAAAAGTATACCTCTGGGGTCTGCAGGTACCAGTCGCTAGGATGAGGGTTAATAGTCCGAACACAAAAACAAAGTACATAAACTGAAAAACAGCCAAACAATGACCAACAGCACCTAGGAAAACTTAAATACTGTCCATAATTAAACTAAGGAGGCGCACCTGTGTGGGGCTAATCCCCCGCAGGTGCGCAGCCAGGACGGGAGGCATGGAGCGTGCACAGGCCCGTGCACGCCAATCGTGACATCGGTAAAGTAAAAAAAATAAAAATAAGATAAAGGATAAAATTACATTCAAGTGCCTAAGAGACTACTAAGACACTAATACAGTACTGTTTTAGTAAAGTCTTCCTTTGACCACTTAGAGGATTAGGAGCATTTTTTCTTCTGTATTCATATTTTTCGGAATGCAAATATTCCCTCATTGCTATTACTAAGGGGGGTGACTAAGGGGAGTGACTACAGGCCAAAATCTCAAACATCAATTAAAATTCCATTCGAATGAGAAGCATATTTTGCATGCAAATATTTGAAGTAGTTAAAGGAATACTCAAAACATCACACTTAGGTGTTGAGGTGTCAAAGTAAGGTCACGTTTAACAGAGTACGTCCGAACGTGGCACCCCACTGAGCATGTCGTGAGATCACATCAATATTACAGTGGCCATCCATAACAATCTGCAGCAACCGTTTTACAAACAGCCGTGAAACCATATAACTGGAGGGCAGCTTATGGCGGTGACACAAGCAGTCAAATCAATCTCCTTGCATTTCTGTGCGAGTCGATAGTGGGCCCGGGTGAGGCTTATTAGTCATGTTGGCACCCAACATTAGACTCCTTGGGCCTATAACAACCTCACTAAATTCCCTACACATCACTTCACAGTCTACATGCCTCTAATGTGACCTTGCAAAGATAATGCCCTACTGCTTGATGAAATTCGAATCAATTCACATTTGAGTTACATATTGGATTAATATGTCTGCATTTATAACCTGAAATGTCTATTTCTTAAAGGTACACTGCTCAATTTGTCTCCAGAATTGCCCTTGTTATTGAAACTAGTATTTGAAAAACCTTGTTTTGCTTTTGAAACTCTGATAGCACGTGCCGCTCTCGCTGAGTGGCTCGCACTCCTCACTACTCCTTACTACCCCTGCAGCTGCCCACACATTTGTTGACAGTTATGTTTCAAAATAGAAACGGCGAGCTTCCTAAATAAGGAAACGGCTGGTTCCTGGAGACGCAAATAATAGAACTTCAGTGTGATAACCTGACATTCCTACTGTTAGTTACAAAGTATTCTCAGCATCACAAATGCATCCCATGTTAGGACAATTTCTTTTCACCCCCCTTGAAGTGGAGGAATACAAATCATGGAATCCTTAACAGGAGTAGGGGGGAAGCCTGCACAGAATGACAAATGAGGCACGTGAAACGTCCACGATGAACTGATCCCTGGATTTGTGAGAGAGGAATCGGAAACTTATTGTTGCAGCCTCTCGTCTGGGGCTGCGGGAGGACCCTCTTCCACTGAGAGACATCAGGTTCCTATGATGAGGTTGATGTGCTGTATCACAACACAAGCTGGGACATAATGCTGTTTGTTCCACACCACCACGTTGTGGTGCCACAAGATGTTACTTTACTCTTCAGCGCAATACTGTTGTCTTATTATACTGTGTGGACTGGGGCTCAATTGTTTGCTACAATATACAGGGGGCAGGTTGTGTACAATTGATTCTCAGGGGAACATCCTTTGTTAATGGGGAATAAATATATTGTTTAGTCAGCATGCTTTGCCATACGATCATCAATAAAAAAACAAGACAATAAAGGGATGATATAATGCACCATATTTTGAATAAACAAAACATGTTATATTTCACAATGTCACGTAATAAATTGTAAATGTAATGTGAAAAAAATGTTTAATCTTTAAATGATCTGCACTGGCTATGAAACATCACAAACGAAACCACGACCTATTTATAAATGCAGGAGTTTAAGACGCAATCTGTGCCGCAATCTGTTCAGTGAGATCATTCAAACATCTCACAAAGCGTGATTTGTAGATGATGATGCATGGAGCAGATTTGGAGAAATAAGATTTATTGGGGGGAAAAAATGGGCAAAAATACCTTCGGCAGCAGACCTAGGTTGGTTGAAGCGGGCACAGCCATGCGTGATGAAACACAGGAGAATCTCACCAGAGCCACTAAAAGCTCTGTCAAATGCTTCTTTAAAGGACGCACTCAATGTCTACACTCATCTGTCAATCAGTGTCCACATCCTTGAGCATGCCTTGTGTAGCCATACATACGTAGCACCGGAGCCTCAAGAAATAGGACGACTTCTCTACTAATCATATGCAGGGATTTAAAATGACCAGTCTGATGTTAAAGTAACACATTTACACCATCTACACCAAGTGTGGTGAGCCAGGATGAAGGTTTTCATCCCACGTAATGCAGTTTTGAGGTTTAGTGGTTCATGGGCCCGGGCGGGCCGGCCCTGTCCCTCGGACAGAGACAGAGAGACATTGTTTGCCAACTGATTGCTCAGTTGGTAACCAATCACAGCAGTTCAACTGAAATATGTCATCGCAGACTGTCTAATTGCTTGTCTTTTAATTTAGCGATGCTGTGGCATTTCAGCAAGACTGTTGAAAATGCTTAGTGTCAGTAAAATCAATGTGTAATTTCAGCGCCTCCATTTTGTTTGTTTTGTTGCTTAACATCCCGGTCCACTGATATGTCAACTAATAGTCCAATCAGGGTTCTTGTTTGACGAACCACTGATAATGTCATTACAGTAAGTGACAAGCTACAAGCTACTGTATCACATTCCAGTTGCTTTTCAGTGTTTTTGGAGATCTACTGTAAGTCAGTGGTATGTGCGCAATTTGAAACCAAACAGCTACACTATGAAATCAGATCAGTTTATGAATGGGGAGCAGGCTGTAGTATTACCTAAATCAGCGATAAAGAGACTTATTTATATTAAAAAGTTGTTTTTTATTGTTGATTTTTAATGTTAAGTACACCACAGCATTGGGCTTTGCAAGCCTGTACAGTAAGATCAAAAGGTTCAGTCCACTCCTGGTCAAGGGAGTCATGGTCGTGCAATCTCGCAGAAAAGGGATTAGGCTGTGCGAAGGTGACTTTACCTGTGCTTACATTTTCAAGTGTGCCAGGCACTCACTCAACCAAAATGGAGAGCGGTGCGCGGCCCCTGCCTGCCTTCCCCATAGCATAACTTACCTGTCACTGCCTCGCCCCAGATAAGGACAGATGACCTTTCTCCAGGTTGTTATGATAAATCAACTCCGGCGACGGTTATTCCGGGCGCAGACCTTTTCGTCAAGCCTTACAGGTATCAACTGAGAATAACGTAGTCGAGCATCTGGCGCTGGCATTTTCCCTGTCACTGTTTGATATGTCAATCTGTCAAATACACTGAGAAGCACGAGCGACATGCGCAGACACACATGCAAACACACAAAAAACCACACACACACACAGCAACAGGGAGGCCAGCTAGCCCGCCTGGTTGAGTGAGGAGTGCTAAACATTTCATGGTGGCCTCCCACTAATCATTCCTTCCAAACAATCCTTCCAAACACATTCTAGAATAGCATGAGCATCAACAGAAGTGTATTATTATTATTATCAAAATAAGTTATATTATAATCATATTGCTGTTGCTTTAATTAGTAACACTTCAGCATTAAATACAAAATATAATTTCTCTACATTTGGGTACAATTTACAGTAACAGTACAGTAAAAAAGTGGAGTGGCTCTGTGTTCAGAGGACGTAAAAATACAAACATGCAGTGGGTGGACATTAAGTGTGATAGAGCACACAACCCTGTGTTACGTTGCGTATCCTGACTGACAATGTTCCACATTGTTGGGGTCATACTGTGTTGATAATATACCGAACTGAACGATTCAACTGCTAATGACTTTGGCTGTTCCTTTCATCCATGTAATAATAAACACTACGTAATCAAGGTGTAAAGGGCAAACCTTGTTGGATTTCGCTGAGCCGCTTTGTGTTAAACTGACCTATCTAAAAACCAAATGGTGGGCGTTTGTAGGACGAAGTAAAATGCTGGGCCGCAGTATGCCATCTCGGTAAAGCTGACAAGTCACTATCTTCAAAGCAATACTCGTGAAGTTGCTGATAAAGCAACACTTCTTCAACACACACTAAAGAATTTATGGCAGAAATCCTGAACTTTTCCACAATTACTTTTTTATAGAGCGTTTAAAGCATCAGAGTATAATGTTCTTTCCTCAATGAGAGGGAAAATGGTGCCAATGTTAATTGCCCCTCTGATAATAAGAGTATTTGAGTGCGCAGCCACCAAGCGGATCTCTTGGGAGCGCTCAACACAAAGTGTAACTCAGTGATGACTCACTCCCATCACCCTGATGACTACATTTAACTGGATCAGGGTGAGCTGCCTCCTTACTCCCCTGAGTCTGGGGAGCGATCTCCCTCAGATCTAAACACCGCCTTGGATCCCAGACTTTAGTTTCCTGTAAGGGCGTCCGAAACATAACCATTCAAGATGGTGTGCAAAATCAGAACCAAAAGGGGTCATCATACTGTACGCTATGTAATAGACCCAATAATAACATTGCCTGAAAGAAAATTCTTGACATCATGGTTCACCAAGGAATACTATTAGATATTTGTCATATTGTATCAGAACCCACACAAAAATAGGTGCTACATTACATTACATGGCACAATAAAGCTTGGTTTGACCATATACTTATGTTACAAAACAGCGCCTGTATACATCTACCCAAGTCCTACAATTGCGTTTTTAGAAAACTTTAAGTGGAGCATTCGATTCCGGCTAGCCGCCCGACCCAATTCAAACCCTTATTCTTAAGAGCTGAATCAGACTATTGGAGATTCATATTTGCCGGCCCAGCAACTATTTGACAGCAGTGTCAGAGAAGCGCATGCCTGTTCTGGCAAGCTACACTACTTTCATTACCTAGAGTGGCTTTTAGAGACAGACTACAAGTCCCATACTGTATCTTAAAGGTTTCGGAGGAAATAGGATCAAATATGCATAATGACCATAAACATGGCCAGCGCTTCATTTCCCCCCACATGCTAATAATGTAACCACATTTCAGACTAAACGACAGTATACAGTATAAAGGAAACTCAGGCTTATATTTGCTGTGTCATATATAAATCATTTCTGCAGAGAACTGGGACACTAATAACCTTTACAACAAAAAAAGTCACCAGTGGAATAAATAA
Source organism: Percopsis transmontana (assembly GCA_025447815.1). Classification (NCBI taxonomy): domain Eukaryota; kingdom Metazoa; phylum Chordata; class Actinopteri; order Percopsiformes; family Percopsidae; genus Percopsis; species Percopsis transmontana. Next base: position 34,830 of record JAOEHI010053314.1, on the reverse strand, counting down.
ATGAATAAATACATACATAAAAAAACAAATAAAGCATTTTCCACATAAGATTTAAACGCGACTTCACCTGAAAAACGACACATGCATTACAGAGATAAAGTAAGCAGGTGAAAAGCATAAATTGCTTATGCCCTGGTGAATCTTATATTTTCAGCGTAGCATAGATTTAGTGGGCTACAATATTATTCTCCTTTGTAACACATTAGGCTTAAGCAGCCTGCCTAGAAGTGTTCACAAAATATACTTAGCTACAGTGTCTCTCTTGTATCAAATTTAATTATCTCCTCAATTCAGTATTATTGTCTTTGTCAAGGTGGCGAACAAGTGTTTGAATGATGCTGCTACACTCTGTGCCTAGGTAACACTTAATTATTGAACCGACTGGATTATTGCTCAGGCCTGCCAGCGATGACGACTTGGATTAATGACACGTGAAAAGCAATCTCCCCACCCTGAACATCCAGGGCAGGCGAGGGCACACTCAACCCCACACATAATAAACATCCCATAATCGAGACGAGGGCTGACCTCCTACGCCGGCTGATGTCACCAGAACTGTAAATCCATCTAGGTTTGTATCACACCCATTACCTTGCTCGCCCACCATGCCGTGCCAGACCCATAGCAGGGCTGCTGCTATTATCTGGTTTTGTCGAAGTAACATGGCCCAGGATTTATACAGTACACTGTCAACATTTTACATGAATCAGTCATTAAAATAATGACTGATTAATACTTATGAATATTAAATTTAGGTTTCCCCCGCTACACAATATGTTCATGGACAATCTAGAGTGGAAAAAACACTAGTGGGTTTATAACCAAAATATCAATTTGACTAATTGACCCCTAACCCCATGATGAAATGAAGAATCTAGAAGAGTGGTGGCAGAATGTCCAATATGAGTATATCTGCAGCTAACATTCATGTCGGTTAGAGGTGAATGAAAATATCAATATCACGTTCGATCAATCGTCCTTCTCTGGTGAAACAGTATCGCTATTGTTATGGCACATATCAGTATTTCATGCACTAAAATATATAAAAAAAACACAGTATGGGACATTAAAATGCTATTACATCATAAATACTGCTATTGGATTTATATACTTGTATAATGACTGGGTTATAGAGCAGCTGTTTAGCCTCCATAAAGAGAACGGTTGAAGTCTATTCACAGTGACGTCTGACAGGAAGAAAGTTAAGAGATTTAAACGTTTTACTGTACAGTAGATGTTTTATGTTTTTTTTTACTTAAATAATGTATCACAACTGTACCACAAACGATTGCTTTCAAATACACATAGAATACACACAAAAATAAAAACAGATGAAAAAGTTGAAAAATAAAAATATGCATTTCACTATAAATCATATAATTAAATCCTCAAATGACGAACAGTGCATCATATGGTGTATTGTATCGTGGGCCTTGTATCGCCATAGTATTGTATTGTGAATTAATGTGAAGCCCTGATGCTGGTCAGGTTGGTGATGCCTGCCTCCAGTGGGAAGCTAACAGTGCTATATAGATGTCATGGACAGATAGTGAATACAGTGATACATATATGGCTCAGGGATAGCAGATGTAAGTGGTAGGGGACACATGGTAATTGCAGGCCTCTCTCGCCGTCAGCTGCAATAAATAAAATATGATGCAGGGGTATTTTTCAGCCAGCAGTAGGGCTGGAGTGTGTCAGCTGCGTGCCATGTAAGTAATATTGGGCTATTAGTGCTGCTGCAGGTTGTTCATTACTCTGATTGTTCTAGAAATGAAGGGGGTGGGGATCTATTCTTATTCAATTTGTCGGAAAAGGCAGGAGGAAATGTTCCCAGCATTCTAACTGCCACAGAAGCTACAGACACACACCTTGTTTGTACATTCTTTGGTAATATATCAATATTCAGAATTTGAGTGTGCATGTAAATGTAGTCACTCAAAACAGTTAGAAATGTCTCACAGCCCATTATTACTAAGTATTATTCCCACAAGGGGTGGCCATGTGTTATTGGTTGCCATTCCAAGACCGATACTTGCAGTAAGCTATTAGCAACATATTTTCTAACATTTATATTCAGCTGGCACATAAAACTTTTTTAACCAAATATTTCCTCGACTATTGTACCATGCCGATTAACGTGTTATCCATAATCACAGTAAAGAACAGCCTCTTGGGTGTTATTGCTATTATTGCTATTCTTTTTTACTCTTACTTTTTATTCTGTCACTGTCTCTTTCTAATACAAAGGAGGGCAAGAAAGAACTTTAACTCATTTGTTACAGCATGCTCTGGACTTGTTAATAAAGCATTTATTATGTATAAGCAACAAGAAAGCTGAAGATTTTATAATGAAAGAAAACTGCAAAATCAGCATAGGAATTGTATTAGAATTGACTAGAAAGACTTTCCAAAAATGTGTAATACTAAGAATTTATTATTTTACAATGTACAATGATTGCTTGGTTCTGAAACTATCTTTATTTAAGATTTCCCATTTGGATGGCATACATCTACGTATAGTTCTTAAGCAGTAATTTATTTGAAAATAAATATAGTATGAAAAGTATGAAAACACATTTTGAAGGTGATATTCACTGTGACATTACAGTACAGTATATATTTAAATATCACACAGATAGCTAATTTATTTACCTAGTGCGGAGGTGTTTTAACTTTAAAAGCATTTAAAATCTATAAAAGTATGTTCAACAACACATACGTATGAGCTTTTTTCAAGACAATGTCAGTTAAAACTGTCAAGCAATTAAAAAGAGCTGATAAAAATGGTGGTGGGAACTTGGAAGGTGAGTGTCTTGGCATCACAGTCTTGTTTGGTTTTGATTTGTTGTTTCACCAACTTTTATCACAGCATCGTTTCTGTTGAAATGTGCTTGAAAATGCATTACATCATTTAGGAAAACACGATCCTGACACTGTTCTGTCTAATATTTGCAGATTTTCAGACACCTGGAGGAACAAACGCTGCACGCCACAAATGTCACACAACACTTCCCACAATAAAGGCCTCTAAAACTACCTGCATAGAGATATTGCTTCTTTCAGCCAACCGCATAGCCCAGGAATACAACAGCAAAACACAACAGAAATACATTGATGACTACAAACGTAAATCAAAGACCATTATCTCCTTGCATGACTGAAACCGCTATGTCGCTCTGAAAGCAGCGGTGGAGTGTAAGTAAATCATCCAACTTCGAACTACTCTCCTATTAACATGCTGTTCCCCGCACAGCTACTTAAGAGAACTGCACTGAGAGGCATACATCTCCCAAAAGCCCCGTAGACAGCAGGCCTGCCTGCTCCATTTCCCCTCTGACTGGCAGCGTGCTCCGGAGAAAGCCGTACCGCAGGACACACACACTGATCCGGGCTGACACGCATGACCTTTTACAGCGCTTCACGACTGGCTCAGTGTTTGCCACGTTCTGACTGTCTGAAGAGGCCACACAATGCCATGAATGCAGCACGGTTGCTGTTGCCCCACCTTAGCCTCCCTGCTGTCATCTCATAAGCTGGTAGGGTGAATGGCTAGGATAGTGGACATTAAGTGTTAGGGGCTCTCACTCACCGTATAAGGACATGCCAACTGAATCGGGCCTTTATATACTTTTAGTATTCCCAATTGTGCCCTTTAAGTTGGCGCAAGATGGCGACGCAAACGCATCTCTCCAGATTTTTCACATTGCACTTTTCTGCTTTTTTTGCACTTCTGGTTTAACGCAAACTGCATTTCGTTGTCTTTGTACTTGTCTGCACAATGACAATAAAGTTGAATGTAATCTAATCTAATCTAATCTAAATTTATAGGCTATAAAATAGAAAATAAAAAGTTAAACCAGAAGGCTAATACATTACTAATTCGATATCAGATACCTTACTGTTCTTTTACTACACTTTTTTTTCTTTTTGTTAGATTAAAAAAAATAAGCCATGACACTGTTTACTATTTATGTGGATCTCATTAATGCCCAGCTCACAGACACAAATGTTTCTCAAGATGAAATTTGCATAATACTATCAGTCACCCAGTGTAGTAAATGTTCGCTGTGCAGCGTTGGCTGGCTAGTAAAAGGCTTTAACATAATGTGTTTGCCAAACAGTCAAACAGTAGAGGCAGCGGCACCATGCTCTTAGAATAGAAGCTTGGGGGCCCACTTAAGAACAAATGACAATAGGCCTGTAAGTGCAGAGGAGATGCTGTAGGTTTGAAATGAAGAACTGTCGCATCCGGTGAGAACCCTCCAGAGTAAAAGAGACACTGAAACGCCGCTGCGGGAATAAATCATGTGTTCACATCCTTGTAATTTGACCTGCAAAAGCTTTTGTCCTCTTCAAAGCAGAGAAGGAAATTCTCTCTGCAACAAAAGCTGCGGTGAAAACACCTGGGGCGTACTTTTGCCTAATGCCCCTGTTCGAAACATGTATAAATGTTTAAATATAAAGTTGGAAGTAGGTAATATGTCGCGCTGACCATCTTAGTGTTCCATCTGTTCCATCTGTTATTTTAAACAATCTCAGTGTTGACAGTGAAAGTGCAAACTCTGTATAAACTGAACAAACCACAATTCCCCATTGTGCTGTGTAAACATAGACTATGGTGCTAATAAGATTAGGTGATTACAATAGCAATTTTCGGTAGCATATTGCTATATGTCATTAAGAGCCCAAACCTGTGCCCTTTGACAACACTCCAACACACTGCAGAGACACTACAGTGTCAACTTAATTATCCTCCTACATTGAAGAGAGGAGGCCATGTCTGAAATAATATACATTGCAAATTTACTGCGAGTCATTACTCTTTCCCTTTTACATGACTTAAAAATATTAAATCAAGCATCTTGGAGACTGTGAGGCTAAATTATTCTAAATTAAAATGTGAGGCTTCAGTACAGACTGCATCGTTATGTTATAATCAGAATGATAATTTTCAACCTCATGAACGTCAAGAAAACCAGGCTATTTCTATGGTACAGTATATACACACAAATCCATATATGAAGTGTCTCATAAGCCCATGCGGGCTGGGCACCAGCCCATGGGTGTGTGACACGAAAATGAAATGCATTCAATCATTCAATAAATCAATCAATCAATATATGTCAAACCTACTCATAACAGCCCCCAACTGAGAACACTAATACTGTACCACACCACACAAGGCTTGAGGATCCAGTATGAGGGAAGGTGTGCGTGTGGCAGGTGGATGGTTGTGAGCAGGGTGCACAGTAGAATGCAGCCCATGCTTGACCAACCTAAAAACTCTTATTAGACAGGCAGATGCCCTTGTCCATAGGGGTGAACCAATAAGGTAAATCAATCATTCCTGCCAGCCCTTTACTTCTATCCTTTTTTTCAATAGGGACATTGGAGCTTTTGTGCAGATAATGAAGTTACCACAGGGCACCAGACGATTTGTTTTGGTTACAAACACCATGTTTCGTCCTGCTGTGAAAAAGGAGCAACTAAGCAGAAAGTCGGTTCACTGCCAATGGGTTTGTTTAGTTTTTGCTGGGAGTTAGTAGTAAAATAGCAGTGAAATAACTTAAATAACTAACTGGATCAAACAATACATAAATTGATGTTTGTCCCCAACACTCTTCTCACACACGTGTGTGTGTGTAAGTTTTACATCTTGGACATCTCTTCTAATGGTTAATTGTGGATTTGCACTCGTTTTTACTGCCAAGTCAATCTCCATTAAACCCCCAACCCCCACCCCACACAAACACACATAGGGATAGATAGAGACAGAGAGAGGTGTACCTTTTAGTATTCTGGGCCTCTTTTTTGTCCATAATGACAGGTACACAGTTCGTTAGTTCTGTCCAATCTGCATGCAGCCCACAGCTCCATCCGGTCGAGAACCGGGAGAACAACCAGGACTCCTCTTTTCCCGGTCGGTGGCATGTGCATTTCTTCTGCCCTGGCTTGCAGTCGCACGGCTGCTCCAGACGAATATTCCTAACTAAGTGCCTACCGAACGTGGTTCCGCCCGTCTTCTGGATGTGCAAAAACACTATCACGTCGTCCCCTTTGATGTTGAACTCCACGTGTCGCTCGAGGTCTCTTTCGGTGAAGTTGAATTTTGACGGTAGTTTCGGGGGGCTCTCTTCTTCCAGGTCCTGATCTCTGTAAAAATCGTCGCTTTCTTGATAGGTTGTAGAAAGTAGACTAACCCCTCTTATTTTCTCCCCAGTCTTGAAGTGGCACGAATTGCTGCCAGCGGGGCAAATGTACTGATAACCTATCATCACAAAAAGAACAGCTAAAATAGGAACCAAGATGAGCTTACTGGGTCTATCATCCATTATATCAAGATGGTGTTTTCATTTCACTACTGTGAATAATATATTTTACCCATGGATTCTTCAGGAGTCAATGCTTCATGCCTCAGATATGCTAAATGTCTGCAGATGTCCAAAGTGCCACATGTTGATCGAGATAACACTGTGTATCGTTCCAAGACGCATAGTCTGCACTGAGCAAATAGCCAACCCCGAGGTCTCTAAAATACTGCACACCGTCAGCTCTGTGATCGAAATCTTGTCCAAATGCTGGACCAATTGCAAGAGTCATGGCATAATATTTTTGCCAGCTTACTTCCTCCGTTGGCTGTCAACTTCTAAAGCGGTAGAGCTGCATCCGTCCCGACGTCTGTCACGCTCGAATGTCAAGTTGAAATGAAGCGGTCAGGAGTTTTTGCTTTGATCACAAATCGCCTTAATCGCCGCCCGGTTAATTTCGTCAAATTGCTCTACAGTAAACATATATTCCCAACTCCCATACGTCCGAAACGTGTGCGCAAGTGGCAGCAGAAGCTCAGTCTAGTGGTTGGATCATTCCGAGGCATCTTACAGCACTGAAACGGTGCGCTGCCTGCCAGCCAGTGTGTTTGAGAGGATGCTGCATTCAAGCCAACGAAGGCGTTATGCTCTCGTCGTTGTTTGGCTGGGCAGGCTATATCGCATTGGTGCCATCCCCTTATCTTTTTACACCAAACCACACAAACCACATGGACACTGAATGAAGAAACCCGAGCACGTCTAAACACGCATAGGCCTAATTACATAAGTCCATTCTGACGTCGGAAAGTATGGGACGTTTGATGACTTAATAAATTATCCATCTGCTTGGCCAATTATTGGTAAAAGGATAGACTAGTAGAATTGTCTATTATAAAACAAGGCTCTAATCTAAAGTGGACAATTTAAGTGACAGCTTCAGCACCATGGCCAGATCTGTTGGAGAGCGTTTTTATAGCATGTGTATTTTTGTGCACTTTTAATGTAGGATACGTTGTTGCAAGTGAGACAGTGGGATGGTCAGACGGTTTAAATAATAATAATAAAAATAAATAATATTAACAATAACATTAATAATCATTATTATTATAATTGTTATTGTTATAATTATAATTAGGCAAATTGTTATTATTATACAGCTATTGTACACATTCATATATCTTAATTAGTTAATGTACCACTGTAATTTCAAACAAAAGATTAGTGGAGTACTATAACAGAATAAATGATGACGCATTAGGCCTAAATATAAAAATACTATTATCTCCCTGGCTTAATATCCTCCATACCGGCTACTCTCAGATGGAGATAGACATCCAGGCTATGCACGCGCCGGTGTTGGGCAGGCAGACCAATCTTAAAAGCGTGCGGGTTAACCAACTTAGGTGTCTAAAGCATTGCCAGTTAAAAATGCAATTTCCAGCTGCGATTTATTCCATTCAAAATGTTCCCCCTTTATCAACCTAATATAAGAATATACAAGTTTCGTAAATAAATAACTTCTTACGTTATTTATATTTTAAACTTGTTTTTTTTTGCTTACGAAAAAATGTCAGCGCCAGTCACCACATAGCCATTTCAAGAGCTCTGCGAAGACCTTTGTATTGAAGCGGCGAGCCGAAGACGGTATGAGGGATTTATAATTGCTAACATTTTTAAGAATGTGTCCTTGGCGACTTACCCATCCATGTTTGTAGCAATATTACTACAACACTACATGAATTTCCCGCTACTGTATTAGTTTCATTAACAATACGACATTTTAGATAACAGTTACTTTGCATTAGTTGAGTCTGTTCTGTATCGGTTAGGGTTACAAACTGCATAATACTAACAAACTGAAATAATTGTCTTGTATTTGAACTAAAAGTTTCGTTCGCCCATTTTTTGAGGCCATTCGTAGCTACTTACTGCTAGATATACTGTATATCTAGCATTTGTTGGCTAAAAAATGCAACATCGACGTGGCACAGGTCTGCATCTTGTGCTGGTAATAGTAGCGTATGTGCTTTATGATAGGTTTGTGCTTCACTGTAGCTTGGATTTGCTTGATGCCATAGATGATGATGAGGAACATTGTCCTGCTGGCGGTCCTACTGTTGAACATCCATCATGTTCGTTCCGCATCCAAAGGCGTCTCTGCCAGTCTAAAGGCCAAGTGGACCATGACGCCTTTCCTTCTGGAAACAAGGTAGGCTATTGTTGTCCCTCCATCTGTTAGAATTTACTGATTAAGTAAGAATGCAGTATGTTTTCTTTGAGCAGTAGGCTATCTGACATATCGTGGTTGAGAACAGATAGGCACAGAGAACATCTAATGCTTCTCCAGTCAACAGTTTATTACCCATGCATTATTTTGTAATTTAAGGCTTGCCCGTGAATGCAGTTCATTTTCTATTATTTTTCATTTCAGTCCAATTTGCCTGTAGTGGCAATGCCTTTTTTGCGTGTAGTGGCTGTATGCACTATAAACTGACAAATGACAGATTGTCCTGTTCTGTGAAACAAGACAATGAGTAACTTTAATATCCCCTGTAATTGAGCAATTGATATGAATAGTCACATTTTGGTCTTCATTAATATAATATATTTTTTACTTGTCTAATTCTAAAATACACCTGGTGTATGTATCAAGTAGATCAGAATTATTATAGAAAACATAATAAAGCCATCTTGATATTTATCTCTCCTGCACAGTGAGTTTATTGGAGAAGATGGTAACGAAAAATTCTGGCAGTTTGTTGACACTGTGAAAGAGCTCACGGTGTACAAAAATGGAGGTATGGTGATTTATAAATAAGTCATCGCTTAGGTGTGATTTTTCTTTAGAAGTGAATTGATTTAAAGGTAAAAAGGTGTTTATACCTTCTGAAGTGCGTCAACATTGATTTCTGGTGCAGAGTCTGTACGCTCCTACTACAACCTGATCCTCAAGAAGGCCGGACAGTTTCTCACAGATCTGCAGGTCAATCTCCTCAAATTTTCCCTGTCTTTGCGGTCCTACTCCCCAGCTGTATTTGCATCCCAGCAGGTATACTCTAAATATGTTGTATTATATATACTATATAACACTTTAACACTGTCTTAATCCCTGATGGGAAATTCAGGTGTGACATTTCCAATCAAATATTGTATGAATTGCCCTATTCACGGGCCACTACAATTCGTTCTCTGCTGCACATACTATAACAGATAGCCAATGATGAACCTCCGCCTGAAGCTTGCCCTGCCTTTGTCTCCGTCCATGGTCAACATAGCTGCAGCACCAAGGACATTAAGAAGCTCCTTAAGGCAGCTGCAGGCAGGTAACAAAAAATGCCATTGGTAGCTTCCCTGAATCAGTACCAAAACAAACATGAGTATGAGTGGTGTTGTTTTGTGGTAGTTGTGTGGCTTTAATATTTCTTTAACAACATAACATTAAATGTTTGCAGGCCAAAATCATATCTATACAAGAACGATCACAGATACCCTGGACTCAACAAGACAGATGTACCAGTTGTGATTCTCTATGCAGAGATTGGAACCAAAGTGTTCAGCTCCTTCCATAAAGTGTTGTCTGAGAAGGCTGAACAAGGCATATTTATATATGTCTTACGTCATTTTGTAGTGGTAAGTAGTAGAGATATTACAACCATTTATACATGCTATTCCACTAATGACTAACTAATCTAATTCTCTTTTAATGAACTATTTTGTCTAGCTTTTATTACAAAAAATCTGAACCCACTTTGCCCCTTCCCGTATATTTTCTTTATTACACAAGTGCACAATTGAAATATGGTAATTTCTGCTAGCATACTGGATTTTAGATAATGTGGGTTTAAGAACAAGATATCTGAAGAGAGCATATGCAAAGATCAATTTCTTATTGCTGTATTTACAAAGTTAACAGAATTAAAAAGTACACTCTCGTTTTGTAATTTCTGTGCCACAGTTGCGTCTTTCAGCTTTGCTTGGATGAGGAAGTGTTGTAGTACAGCAACTACCACTCTTAGTGCACCACTGACAAAAGCAGAGGTCATTTGAGCGATGGACCCAAATGGATTGCATTAGTGGCCTCTGTTAATAAAAAGAAAACCGATTCCTGTGGAGAAATGAGTATGCCCTGAGGAGCTGATGCCCTGACTCATTTTGCAGAGATAACATGATGCTTTTTTCAAAGATGTGTCGCAGGTAAAATCAGAATGTAGGTGTTAAGGGCTTCATATTGCGCCATTGAAGCATAGAGGAAGTGCTTTGAATAAGGAGCGATGTTTGTGTCAAGGTTGAATGTCAGAAACTTTGCTGTCACTTGACACTGGCCGCATATTTGTGATCTTTGACTCTGATTTTGCACTCCTTTTAAAATGGAAACTTTTTTCCATTTAGTTATTTAGCTTTTTGAATGGGGCATATATCTCTCCTTATTCGGTGGCTGTTGGTTTATTTTGTTAAATAGAAGAAGTGGTGCGGAGGAGAAAAAGTCAGTATACTGATAGTGATAGGTGCCCACATGTTGACGGTTGTTATGACGATCAATACGATTAAATGAGTGCTTTTTCCTGCTTTAGGATCCAAAGCCTCAGAAGATGCTGCTGTCTGGATATGCTGTGGAGCTAGCTATAAAGAGCACAGAATACAAAGCAGTGGATGACACCAAAGTCAAAGGTCTGTTGATGTGTATTCATACATACAGTGCTGTACCTCTGATATATTTACGACATTAAAATGCAATGTTTTATTCGAAAGATTCAAAGATGGCAGCAAATGCTGAGGATGATGATATTGATGAAGTCCAAGGATTCCTTTTTGGAACATTAAAGTAAGTATTAAATTCTTGTTTTCATCCTTAATGTCATAATGATTTTTTTTTTGTTTAACTATACAATTGAGTCCTGCTAACTCCCCAACCCCGCACCCGGTGCCCAACTGGGGTTTACAAGCTAATAAAAACAGTTAAAAAAAACATATCTAACCATAAACACTATAACAAGTTATTAAAAATAGATTTCTTTAAAAAAAAAACATCTCATAACCCCTCTGGGTTCTCGACACTCGCTTTGAGAACCGCTGCTCAACATCAACTGTATTTTGTTTGACCCCAGGGTAAAAAAAAAAAAGGCTTTTTATTGTGATTCTTAAATGTACACTCTTCACACTGTTCTCCTCTTGAGGAAATCTCACCCTGACCTGCAGGAGCAACTTGGCGAGCTTCACAAACACCTGCTTGAGAGCACCAACGATATGGCCCCACTTAAAGTGTGGGAGCTACAAGGTACTGCACTCAAGTCACTCAATTTCTTTAGAGGGGTTTTTCTTTCTTTTGTCATAACGATCAATCATTGTTGATTATTTTACCATATTTGCTATTATACAGTACAGGCCAAAAGTTTGGACACACTTCTCATTCGCATTGAATGAGAAGGTGTGTCCAAACTTTTGGCCTGTACTGTAGGTATTCATTAAATAAAATTCAAAACAGGATATATTATTCACACCATATGTGGCTTCAGATATTTGGCTGTTGGACTAAACTGGCTACTTGCGGTCCTATACAGTGAGTGAAGAAAGTAAATTGAATTCCTCTAAATTGTTGTGCGTTACAAATAGAATTAATCAGTTTTAAAAGAGACAGTAATGTCATTGTAGCAAATTTAATATAATCTCCTTTGATTTTCCTGCATTGATTTATTTGTCTAGACGCACACCTAGTGCATTTGTAGTTCTATAAATGTTAATGATTTCATTACCTCTCCCTTTAGATCTCAGCTTCCAAGCAGCTGCTAGAATCGTGTCTGTGCCCAAATTCGATGCTCTGAAGCTCATGCGAGACCTTAGTCAGAACTTTCCAAGCAAAGCCAGGTGAGTAAGCCAAGATACAAAGAGAGCTAAAACTCAGCTAATTGTACAAGGTTCTGCCTGAGCTGCTTACACATTCTGGCCTCAAAGGCTTTAACAAGGCATGCCGAAATGCATTAACCACTCTGTATAAATGTCTACTTCCCCTTGGATTATTCCTCCTACTTACATCGTATCCAGGCCAGAATGAGTCTCACAACGGCTCATCATGCATACAACGTAACATAACACAATGATATGTTGTAACGGTGTGCTCTAGAGTGGCGATTGTAGGCGCGAGCCAGAGGAAAAAATAAAGACAGCCGTGGGAACGGTGAACGCGTAAAGAAATAGTGTCCAAAATCTAAGGAGGCGCACCTGCGTGGGGCTAATCCCCCGCAGGTGCACAGTTAGGACGGGAGGCACGGAGCGTGCACGGGCCTGTGCACGCCAATCGTGACATATGTACTTCCTCCAAATATATTTTCCTTTTATGATCGCAATCAAGTTAAACGTTCTAAAGATTTAGCGGATCTTTCAGGGCAGTATGATGGTATGGTATAGTGTAATGATGGTATGATGGTATAAAATGGCCATATCCACTGTATAATTGCCACTTAATATTGTATATGGGTTTATATTTGTGACTTACCTTTTCATTTGCCTCAAATAACAATTTACTTAAATATATTACATAAAACCCTTGTGACCCTCGACACTGGGCCCTTAGTGTTACCACAACTTTGTAAAATACATATAGCAATAATCAAAATATATACGCCACCAATTGAACAGGGCATGAATTACTTAAAGTTACAGTAGATCCTGCGATCGCCCTCAGTGTTGTAATCTGTCAAAATGACCACTGGGTCCTATTTTACGTATTTGGTTGTCGCAATTCTTTCAGTAAGGATTTATCACAAATATAGTTATATAATAGTTGTTTTTTTCCTAATGCCAAGCACATGTAAACTGACATTGAAGCCCTTTTTATTATGTGAATCTATTCAGGTGTTTGCTTGTTTCTAGCCTAGACTGGTCATTACGATGAAACACTAAAAAGTGTGGAGTGAGTGTTTACTGGGCATCGGTTGCACATGAGACCCTGCAGATTTCAGAGATTAAAACCGGGGTTTTACTGCTGGCCAGGGATGTGGAAAGAGCTGATGGTGACTGTACATGTTTTACTGTTCCCACAGATCACTGACAAGAGTGGCCGTAAAGCAGGAAATGAGAAAAGAAATTGAGGAGAACCAAAAGGTGTGATATCATAACCAGTGTCCTGTGAGATCCTATGAGAGGCCAAAGAGTGGTTTGATTTATCTGATAGCATCACTAGCTCCTGGATGACTGTATGACTGAGATGTAGTTCCTAAACTGTGTCTAATTTACGCTTCCTGATAATTACTAGTGAGTTTCCTGCAATAGATTTCTTTTGCACTTTTGGCGATTAACATTTTCCAGAATTTGAACCATTTGAATTGGCATTACAATACTCAACCTAAGCTCTTTCCTCTAGCGACTGAGCGAGACCATAGGGGTTCACCCAGGAGAGGCAGGCCTTTTCATTAATGGACTGCACATCGATCTGGACGTACACAACCCTTTCAGGTAGGAGCCCAGCAGGAGGGAGCAACAGCCTGCCTGCTCTGTCTCTAGGAATCCTCTGAGCAACCAATGGCTTTTTTATCCGTTGCACCAGGATCATAGGTGGACTATAATGCACCAGCGTTAAGAGTCCCCTGTGACTTTTGCCTCAACAGCATTTTAGACATCCTCAGAGGAGAGGCCAGGATCTTGGAGGGTCTTCATAACCTTGGTATTAAAGGAGAACACCATGGCAAGCTGCTAAGGTTGCCTGTGAACCATGTCGAGGACTTGTATGCCTTAGATATCAGACATCCGGCTATAATGGTAAGCCAAACTCTGTGCAGTAGAATGAATGGGTTATTCTCTTTGCCCAGTTCGGCATTGCAGGTGCTTTGATTTGTGCACTTGCACTGGGTGTGGATTAGTGGATCAGTCCTCAGACTATTGCAAGTCTGCCAGAAACCTCAATTATAAACTGGGACACTTGCCAAGGAAAGCTATCAAATTAAAAACGTTTTGGCTCCCTTGGTCATTGAGATACTCAATACTGGGAACAAAATGAACGCAATATATTAAGTCTGGAACAACGTATGCATTCAGTTATGGATGCTGTCAGTCATTTTAACCAGAGTCGCTTTATCTGCGTCTGTGTTTGTGTAAAAGAGAGAGACTGGTTGCTTGCCAAGCTGTTATTTTCTATATAAAGAAGCAGGGAAATTGTAACACTAAATAATGTGAGGTTGTAGATACCTTGTTATAGACTAATAGTCAAAATGCACAAATAATTAACATGAATTCTGCCTTTATGTAGTTTGAAGGGAAAGTTATAGTACCCAACATCTATAACTTTTTTGAGAACATTTTATATGTCACTGTCACTCAAATGCCAGAAGTGAATAACATGTAGTTAAAGTATCATACATGTTAAGTGTTCTACGTAATCATGGTCTCCTGCTATCTCCGATTTCCCAGTGGATGAATGACATCGAGAGTGACCCCATGTATCGCAGCTGGCCAACAGGAGTACAAGAGCTTCTCAGAGCGACTTTTCCTGGAGTCATCCGGCAGATCCGGCGCAATTTCTTTAACTTGGTGAGTCTCAAATTGATCAAATTGCTGTGACGTGCTTTGAGTTATAGAAAACCATACTGACCATCAAATGAAGCTTTTAGCATTCATTTTATAGTTCTACACACAAAGCCCAATGTCATTGACCCTAGGCTATTGACTGTCTCTCTGCTGTCAGGTCCTGTTCCTTGATCCAGTGCAGAAGGACAGTATCGAACTGGTGAAACTCACAGAGCTTTTCTACAAGCACAAGATTCCTCTCAGGTAGATAGTGAAGGACACAATAGTGTGTGTGTGTGTGTGTATCCCACACTCACCTTTAACTTCTACTTCACCTGCACATGGGCCACTTGTATTTCTCCCTCTCCCTGTAGAATTGGCTTTGTGTTTGTCGTCAACGCAGAAGATGAGGTGGACGGTTTCACAGACGCCGGCGTTGCATTTTACCGTCTGCTGAATTACATTGCAGACGAGTACGATTTATCGCAGGCTCTGATGTCTATGGTCTCCGTAAGTACAGCAGGCATTTAAATTTGTTCCGTTTCCCTTGCACTACGATATAAGAATAATTCTTGCCCCTGTCACAAGTCTGAATGCCTCTGAAGGGGTTTTGCCGTGCCATGTGTTGACCTGCAGCCTAAGACATCATTGGACTAGACGAGTGAGAGGATTTTGCCTCAGGCAACATCTCCTTCAAACTGGGGTGGAAATTATTGACAATGGCAGGAAGTGATGGTCAGAGAGTGATGGTCAATTGTGATTCTGCCTTTTCACGCTCTTGCAGATGTACAATAAAGTAGACGTAGGAGAGACACTATCTGTCGACGTTGTCTCTGCTTACCTGAAGAGAAAATTCCCCAAAGCCAGCACTGAAAGGATTCTTGGACTAGATTCTGAGTATGATGACAAACGAAAGGTAAGGAAATATTGTTTTTCCCATTTTCATATTCCCTCTGGATTATATAAAAATGTGTTCTTAAAATAGATACATGGTGAGTAGCACTAGGGGTGTAACGATACACACATTTCACAACATGATATTTGATTTAAATTTTCAAATATTTATGCACTACAATATCTTATACTATACAGAAAAACATCACATCACATTCACTTCACTTCTGCCTCCAGCTCCCCTCTGCCTGTCTGTTGTGTGATTGGCTCAGGCATGCCCATGAATTCACTTGTCCAATAGAAAGGCCAGAATTAAGACGTGTGTCTGTGTGTGAAAGTAAAAAAAGCAGTATATTTCTATACACTGTATTGGGACTGTCAACAAATATTCTAAATTCAACTATATATTAGAATATTAAAAAAAACAAAAAACATTCAAATGTGAAAAATTGATATTCGATTGTGGGGAAAAAAGCATAATGCGCAAAAATAGATCTTCAAATGGTTAGAACCTATGTTTTTTTTTTTTGTTGTTTTTTTTTAACGAATATTCGAATGCCATTTTTGGCCAATTTTGACAGCCTTACACTGTATTGAACATTTACTCTTCTTAACATACATTGACCCCAGTGTGTTTTGTTGTTGTAGGCCGGGGTCCAGTTCTACAAGAAGAGTGGGCTAGGCGCACTTCCTTTGGCTCTGTTCAACGGAGTGCCTCTCAGCCCCGACGAGATGGACCCAGACGAGCTGGAGACCCTCCTCCTGCAGCGCATCATGGACACCACCAATGCCTTCCAGAGAGCCGTCTTCATGGTAGGACCTGTGGAGGACTCATTGCTGCTTCACATGCTGAATAGTTTTAGGTTGGGACAGTGTACCAAGTAAAGAGAACACAGGAAAAAACATAAAATTCCATTATAACTAATAATATAATATTATATATGCTTTATACTATCCATATCATCATCCTCTGTCATCAGACAAACATAGAAGTAAAACACAGGTACACATGTAATTTTACACGTGTTTTGAATTGAAGAGAGACAAGTTATAAAACTCGCTGTACAGTGTATTGTGGATGGACATTGGCAGTGAGATCACTCCTGTTCCAGGGCCAGTTGACAGAGGGAACAGATGTGGTTGACTACATGATGGAACAGGCCAATGTCGTGCCCAGGATCAACCCACTGATTCTCAGCACCGATCGAAAATACCTTGACTTCACTACCTCTCCGGGTGATTCATGCTACTTGCCGTAAAAAGAAATACCCAGTGAGTCACTGCCCCAACGCTTGTCCATGTTAACAGACCCCCCCCCCCTGTCACAGTTGTAGATGATTGGGAGGACACAACTATGTTTTCATACCTGGATTCCAGGGACAAGACTGCGGTGATGGCTCGGAAAATGAAGTATTTCACAAGAAATGGTGAGAAGTCACTTATCATTTTATGCTTTGTTGGTTGCTTGATGGCATCTTGGATTGATTTTTCACTCTCTCAGTATCAACACTGTAGTGGCTGTGTGAAAGTGTTAAAAAAAAAAAAAAAGAAGAAAACAACATAACATTTGTTCTTCAACTTAACTGGAACAGCTGAAGTTTTCATTACTTGTAAAAATATGTCTAAACCAAGCACTATCTATATGGGAATGAATAATACACCGTTTTTTGTAGTGGATCTATGCAAGTTTGTAGTTGCCCTTTGGTAAGGCAGACTGGCTGAGCCTCCAGCAGGATAATTGCTGGGTTCACTGATTGGCTGGAGTCCAGCAGTCTAAATGGGCTTCAGAGCTCCTCACTGCATAGGTCTAGATTGGAGATAGCCTAGTGGGGCTGAGGAGACACACTGACTTCATACAGGAGCCAAGCTAGCCTGTCAGGTAACTTAGTTCTATGTTAATATTCTGAGCTTTCTGCTCACAGCGTTTCTCGTTCTCTCCAGAACTCTTTCACTTCACACACAGACCAACACTCATTTAATTGTCCTCTTTTTGGCATCTCACTGTCAGAATATGCAAACATGAAGACCCTTTTGAAAGGATTGCCAATGGGCGGTAAAACCCAGCTAAGCATTAAGATTGTCGATTAAGATAGAGTAGTTTGAAATACATTAGGCTTCTATTAGTCCTAACTTGTTATGTATGTATAAAGAATTATGACCCACCTTGTGGTGTGATAAGTGACATTGTGTCCCATCAATGTACCCTCCCTGACCAGGTGAACGCCATGGCCCCAACTTGATTTCTCATGTTTGGAAAGTCTTGAGGACTCTCTAATATTTTGTACCTTTTGAATGCATGTTGCATTTGGCGTGCTACCTGGTCATTTCAAGTGCGGCTGTTGCTTCAGATGGGGACGGGATGAGTGGCGTGACCATGTGGATAGTTGGAGATGTGGACAGTGCCCCGGGAAGGAGGCTGTTAGCCGAGGCCCTGAAACATGTGGTGAGCCTGCTGCTGCCCGTAGCCGACCCAACTCCTCATTCTTATCGACGACATGATCGATCGCCGCACCGCAGATACTGACAGAAGATGGTTTGCAAAACACATGCATATCTGCTCACGGGTCTTCGGGTGTCTTTTCGTTATTATAGGCTGAATGGGTTAAATGAATCGCCTGAAGTGTCTATCAACACAACCACAAATTATGCTTTTCACAAAGTCCAGCCATTGTGTACTGCTGCACTTTAATTATAGCCTGCTGGTGGTGAGTCATGGAGGGAATAGAAATGTTGAATTCATCAGGGACACATTTCACCTTGGCCTGTCTGCTGTTCTTGCTCCCAAAAAGCAACCACATAAATAAAATCTATATATTCCAGTCACAATCTGTATGCATTGACATGGAGATGAGGATGAGAGGCTGAGATGTATATGTACAGTAGTGTAGTAATAATGTAGCTATTCCGTTTTCTGTCTTGACCAAATGTGCCTAAAAAGAAATATTCACTTTGTGTAGTTGACGTGAATTTAGCTTAATGCAGCAAGCAGGCATTTACTATTTGTAGCAAATAGGAGAACAAGAACCTTGACTGTTACATTAGGGCAATAAACATTCACACCTCCCTACTGTCTATACACACACTATAACGTGTGTGTGTGTGTGTGTGTGTGTGTGTGTGTGTGTGTGTGTGTGTGTGTGTGTGTGTGTGTGTGTGTGTAGAAAGCCAGCTCTGGAGTCCGTGTGGGGGTGATTGATAACCCCAGCAGTAAGCCCAGTGAGGAGAGTACTGTCCTCTACAGGGCCATATGGTCCTCACTGCTCACCCAGAAGAACAAGGCTGCTGCAGAGTTTGTGCAGAAGCTCCTGAAAGAGGAAAGCATACAGCTCCTCCAACAGGGAGCCAGGCTAAAAGATTTAATGCTACAGGTAATGCTTCGGGGGTATTTGCAAAGCAATGTTTGCAAATAATGTTGATTTTGAAATGAAATCATGTTGATTTTCATTTGCTTGGAAAGGTACTGTTAAGCCAGGGTTTCTCTTTACTGGGTTGATGGCCAGAGCGACATCAGTAAACCTCATGTACTGGTATACCACATAAGGAACCAAAACTGACATAGAGATGTGGGTCAAATGGGATCTTTTGTGTATGCCCCCGGACACATTACCCCAGGTGTAATTATCAAAATGAGCCGTGTGTTTCTATTGTTCAAGGGCCGCGAAATAGGTTATCCCTAATATAACATCCGATACGTCATTCAACTCCAAAACCACTTAAACGCAATCCGCAGTGTATTGTTGATGTCTCACTGAGACCTCAAAAGTTTCCATATGCTCCCTTTTAACACGATTAAACTTGCATTTGCATTGATTTCCTGTTTCAGATCACACTGGCCTTTTAAATTTGATAATTTATTTGTCTGACGTGCCATGAAGCGCTGGCGAGGACTTTCCTTCCAACTGCTCTCTTGATGTAAACGCACACCCCAGGAAATGGTGATTGATGAGCGCTTCTTCTCCTTCCTCTCTTGAGCAGAACCTATTAGAATACATTTAGAGGCTGCCTGATGCTCTGCAGCCTGTGGATGCCAAGGCAAACAGCCTACTCACTGTCAGTTCCACTTGATCTGTCAGAGGCTCCAGCGCTAGCCAGGCTCCGCGTGCCGAATCGTAAAATAAAAACGCTGTGC
>JAOEHI010053314.1:0-10000 GCA_025447815.1 Percopsis transmontana | reverse complement strand
CATATGATATGATAGCGTGCAGCCTGCAGTCCCCACTGGGCAATGAACATCCGCACTTTGAATAATGTTAGTGCCGAGTGCTGTGACATACGACTTGTTGACGTTTGTGAAACAATCCCTGTAGATCCCAGTTCCAAAATGACTAAACAAAATTAGCCGGTTTGAATAGATTTTTTTTAAGGATTGCAGCAGAAGGATTTTTAGCCAGTGTTGTGAAAAGTTTCATAATCAAACTGTTTTTGCATCTGGTATGAAAAAGACGTAATCGTAAGGGAATGACTTGGAGGGCCATCTGATTGCAAACAGAAGATGTGTAAACGCAATAAGCTCTTCTCAGCATCTCCATGCAGAGCCATAAGCATCTCCCACCTGGAGATGCTGTCACTGTCCTGTTAATTGGTATACTGCCCATTGATTAAGGAATAGAGGCATCAAGAGAGATGAGCCGACTGTTCTTCTCTTCCCTGCTTTTTGGAGAGACTTGGTCACCCCCTTAAATTGGGACCAATCCAATAAAAAGGGAGTTTTTCCTCTGGTGACTGGGATATGCCTTAGTAATTTAATCCTCTGCCACCCCTTCCCTCTCTTCCTCCCTCTCTCTCTCCCTCTCTCTCTCCCTCTCTCTATCTCTAACTTCATATGCAGCAATAGCACCTCTCCTCTCACCCTGCAGTCAACAGCTCTGCTAACTGCTCTGCTCTGCTCCGCAGGAGGACAGCTGCTAGCGCTGAAATTAACTTTTAGAAAAATCCTCCTGCGTGAGAATGTGATGATGTACCTCCAGGGATGGGAAGGTGGCAATCTGAGTTCTAAGAAAAGGTGTTGGTAATATTTATCATGTGCCGTGTTATCTGCACTCATTATGACTCCTCACTGTTGGAGGGCACACAGGAAAAAAAAAAAAGCAATTAGCATTAAGATTAGCCCGGAGCTAACCCATGCGACCGCTCCTAAGTAATAATGGTGGAAGAGGGAGTATATCTTGGGAGCTGTCTACTGCAGATACCGCCATTTCTGTTATTGGCTGAGCAAAAACACTGGAAGTAATGGTATTAGAGTCCTCTCTTTGAACAGATTGTATTTCCCCAGCCTTCACAACAGAAGCCATCGCCCCTGTCCTAGAAAGGAGACTATTGCACAACATGTCGTCATTTTGGTGCCTGCTTTTGAAAGGAGAGTGCTTTTGTTGGATAGGATTGCTTTCTCAGTAGTGTGGAGCAAAGTCCTGACAGCAATGCAGCTTTTGAGGTTTATCTGTTTTCAGGCCTATAGAAAGGAAAATGATAATCTGTGTTGTTGCAGTAATTGTTGAGTGTTAATGGACGAGTGTCCCCAGAGCAGAGGTACAAACATACGTACTCTCTTCTGTCTGTTTGCACTGCAGCTTCTACCGCTTTGTGTTGGAGTCCGACGTGACTTTCATGGCCGACAACACAGTGTCTCCAGGACCGGTGGCGCTCTTCACTGAGCTGCCCGAGTCCCCCCTCCTCACCCTGAACATGATCACCCCAGAAAGCTGGATGGTGGAGGCCGTGCGCAGCCCCTACGATTTGGATAACATCCACCTGCAGGAGGTACTCTTCCCTGCTATTGGCTTGCCTTTTAATGTACTCTGTCCTGTACTCACTTTAATGGTTGCTACCCTACCATGTATTAATCTTCGTGTTTTGTGTGTTCAGCTGAGCGGCATGGTGACGGCAGAGTATGAGCTGGAGCACCTGTTGCTGGAGGGCCACTGCTTTGACCTGTCGACCGGCCAACCCCCCCGAGGCCTGCAGTTCACCCTGGGCAGGAGCCGGGACCCCCTCATGCACGACACCATCGTCATGGCTAACCTGGTCAGCACCCTCCTCCCGTCACTATCCCTGACTAGTTGTTGGATATTTGCCGGTTCCCAAAGTAATGACTTGAATGTGTGTGTAATGTTTAAGCAGTAGCTCACGACAGGCCGTGGTTTCCTCTTATTATATCACAGTGAAGGGGCCCCCTTAACTGTGATATAATAAGCGGCCTGAAGTCAGCTATTGCTTTTATAAAACGGTTATCAAGTATGGCAAAAAGAAAGTATTAGATACTCTACAGTTTGATTTTAAAATTTTATTTAATCAATAGACATTCTTTTATAAATACATAAAGTAGTACCACCTGAACATAGTGCATGGTGGTTGCTATGCAACATACATCACAGCCTAGCATTTTAGTTTCCTTCAATCTTTGACTATTTATTTATATTCATTTGCACGTTTCCATTTATTGTGCAGGCACTGAAAAACTGTCCAGGGTCAGTAGATTGACTTTGTTAACTGCTTGTACTAGGCTTGCATTTTTTGTGAGGTGGAGATGCGTATGTTGCAGCGAGGATAATGCTCCAATTTCTCCTGTCCCTAAGTTTTGGTTGCCAAAAGCTATGGAGAGACGTTTTGCGCTTGTGGCCAATCACAGCCATAATCTCTCTCGTTTCAAGACCTACCTCAGAGAGTTAGACAGTTTGCTTTCCAATGTGAATTTCTAATGTTACTCTGTCGTGGAGTGATACGGATCTGTGCAAAGGAATTTGAAGCCATGGCTGTTGTCTACGCTCATTATACCAGTACTATGAACCAATCAGATCGCTTGATTTGAGCTACCCGTTTTATAAATAGCATTATTGTGCTAATGCACAAGTATATTAGAACCACACGTTTGGGGCAGGGTATTTCCATATGCAGTGTAAACCTATGTAATAACTGAACAGAACTAGTGTTTTGCCATAAACTCCCTCGTTAAGGGACTATAAAGAGAAAGATGGTTTGAGAGATTTGGCTGATTATTCCTCCTCTCATATTGCAATTGCAGTTTATGTCACAAATCATATAAACCAATGATAAAGAAGGTGTCAGTCGTCCTGGCCAACAGGCACAAGATGTGAGTCAGTGCACTAGCAGAGTGTGTACATTCCCAGCTAGTGGTCCACGAGGTTTAATCAGTCAACGTGTCGCTGTCTTTACAGACCCTAATAAATACATGCATATAATAATAAATGACCACATTGTACAGCATTGTGCTTGGATTCAAACGCCCCCCTGAAGTCCCCACGTCTATCAGGATGGTGTGAGGAATCTCCTTTGCATTATTTTGCTTCCCAGTGGCCAAATATTACACTATATTATCACTTCCCATGTCAGTGCATTATTTCATGTCTAGAACAGAGCCCGTTTGGTGTAAAGAAGGAGTAAATTCATTTTCACAACTATAGGGATACTTCCAGCTGAAAGCCAATCCTGGAGCTTGGATCCTGAAATTGCGTGAAGGACGATCAGAGGACCTCTATCAGATTCTAGCGTACGTATTCTTTAGATTTCTATTGTAGTCTTAATTATTGTAGTTTTATAATTAAGGTCAAGGAAAAATGTTAGGAATGATGCTCATTTGGCAACTGCATGCAGAACTCAGCAGAGGTGTTCCATCTTGCTCTCCGCTTTACTGGTAGGTAAGAAACCCATCGCTATGGTAACACGGTGAGCTGCTGACAGTGTAACAGCTCCAGGGTTGACGAGTGCTGGGAGTTGTGCAAGGTACAGGCGAGGAGAAAGACAGGGGTGGGAGGAGAGAGGTGCTATTACAGACTAAGACGGAGTGGAAGGATGATTCAGCCAGTCACCTGCCATGCCATCTGCTCCAAGCCGGGGGAAATCAGCAGCGCAATATCTGTGTTAGCTGTTAGCTCAGTGTGCGAAGCCTGCAAATACTTAGCCAGACAGGGTGCATTGGCCTTTTTCTAAATTTCCCTTACATTTGTTTCCCCTCTGTGGAAAGTCAGGACTTGGCTTTTGTCATTTTTTGCCTATTCAGTCTGTTGAGTATGTATGGTATTCATCCCCATGAATTGGACTTTGTTTACTCTGTCATGGAAGAAAAACCACCAATAAATGCTAACAATGTCTATTAATGTCAGTGGCCATGGACATGTTTGTGAGTCTGTGTATGGAGCTGCAGGGCAATATAGTGGATGTCCCTCTCACCTCAGTTATTGCCCTCTCAGGCCATCATCACATAAGATTTAGGACACATACAGCCCTGGGTTCTTCCAGAATCATATCAGACAACCAAGATTTATACCCCAATCCTCCAGGTGAAGTTAAAAGGTGATGTCATTTTTCACCTTGGCAGCGCCATTATTCTTGCAGTTAGCGGGCACTCTGCACGGGTTAGGTGGCCGATCGGTACCTAGTGGGAGTGTCTGTCCTCCCCTTCCCCCCCAGTTCCCCAGCCTGCACCCTGGCTTGCCACCGAGCACCGGCCCTGACAGCGATGAATTAGGCGGCCCACTCTCCTCTACAAATTATACAAATTGATCTCTGGTGCTTTCTAACCACAGGCCCACAGGCCCACAGGCTGCGGCGTGCCCGCGACAGCAAACGGGGGACACTCTGCGCAGGGCTGCGCATGGGGGAGAGAAATGCACTCTGTTCCGAATGAGGAGGGGCATTTATCATGGTGATAAGGTTAATCTTCTGCCTTTAGTAAGCGCTGGGGTCATGATTGCCTGCGGGTTGTGGCAGCCTATTGGTCATCCCTGGCTAAGGTCGACTCTGCGATGTCTCAGCATTGGGCCCGGGGATCCTACCGCCAACACGCATTCCCCAACCAGCAGATCAGCCCTAAAACAATTACCGTGAAAGGCCAGTGTGATGCGATCGATACGGCACGGACTCCCTCATTAAATGTACCAGCAGATACAGCAAGGCTGGGAAGTAGTGCCGGATGAAACGATCGGGAGGTGATGCTGAATGATGATGGAGGGTAATGAATTTGATCAGAGTGTGACCCTGGCAGCTCTCCCAGAATCCACTTTGAGCGGCTCATTCTTGGTGTCGGTCAAGGCTCTGGCCCCCAGCCGCGGTTTTCTTCCTCATGGGGAAGAAAAGTGCGGCCATTCTTTCTGTGGCCTCTCTATGCTGCTGCCGTGACAAATGCAAAAGAACAAATCAGTGGCATTCGTAATGGTGCGTTTTAAATATGACTGAGGTAAGTGTAATGTCAGAATACTACCTCAGATGGATTAGATAAGATTGACATCTCCCTCAAGAGATTTGTTTCACGTGACACTTTCTTTATGATTGGTTCTTTTGAGTGAACAGTTTACAAGATCATCATATTTCCACCATAGCACCCACACCTCAACTCTGTATTGAGGAGGGCAAAAGTGTTTAAATGGCATTTCTGATTTGGAATAGAACTTTGTAATGATATATTTGGATGTTTACTGTATGTAATGAATCCCCTAAATGATGAAGGTTTTATCTTTCCAGGCATTTTTCATGATATAAAACCTTCTTATTAATCCCTCTCTCAGGCACGACGGGACAGATTCCCCTGCTGATGCCGGTGATGTTATTGTTGTCCTCAACAGTTTTCACAGCAAGATGATCAAAGTCAGGGTGAGTATTCATTTAATTCTCCAAAGTATAGGAGATTGTGGGATGGTTATCAGAGTTTACATACAGTAGAAGCAATAAAGTGGCCAATTCTATGCCTCCTTTCTCATTGTAGGTGCAGAAAAAGGCAGAAAAAATCAATGAAGATCTTTTAAGTGAATCTACAGAAAACCAAGGCCTATGGGACTCTATAGCAAGGTGTGTATCTTATCCTCTTATACTGATTAAAGTTGGTTGCACATGTTTAGAAGTCCTTGATTTATCGACTGGCAGTAGCCACTGAGAGCATATTGATTGGCTGGGCGGGATGATTTGTCAATTATTATATATTGCGATTTCAGGAGAGCTTACTCTTCCCCTGGATCCAGACTACATTATTATGCTGTAAGATCTAATCTTGCCAAAAATGTGTGCTTCTGTAGGTATGTGTGTGTGTACGTGCTCGTGCGCGTTTATGTGTTGTCTAACCGCGTGATCTGTCTCCTCACCTTTTTGCTTGCTGTGTGAAGTGTATGGAGCACTTTTGAAAGAAGGTAGGCAGTGTTGCTGCAACCTCTTTAACACATCTAGAACCTCTCCACCAGATTCATTAGCATGCAGTGTCTGTTGGCTATGTTTCACTTGCTGTGCTGAACTTTTTCCATGTATAACCCATCGCCTTTATCGTGAGCTGATTATTTGATCTATTTACATGCTACAAAACATACTTATCTGTCTCTTTTTATGGACTGTATGTATATATTATAATCTCATTACAGTACAGCACAATTGGCCTGTTGCTTGACACATAATTTCAATGGTTATTCATGCATAGAAATACACCCACAAAGAGGGTAATTATCTATATGGCTGTATCTATCTTTATTACTACAGGTGGATATGTCACTTATGTTTCATGTTAAGTCACTAATGCTAAAACAAAACTCAGTGTTATAGAGTTTGACTAAACTGGAATGTGAATTTAAATGTTCTCCAGCAGCAGTGGTGATGTTTTCCTCAATGTGGTAGCACAGGCCACAGTGACTAGTGACCAGATGAGAGGTTGAAACAGTTGAGCGAGTCACAGGCAGATGTGGAGTATTTGGTCCAGCTCTGAGGTCGGTGCTGGCTGCTGCCCAGGCCACTGCCAGAGCTCGGTGGATCCATCCAGAGGTCTGGATTATCTGGTGCGAGTCAGCCAAACGGACCCTCACCTGACTTGCTAAAGCCTCTTATCTATTGGTCCCTCTGTAGTGCTGCAGATGGCATTATCTGCCCCTCAAATAGAGGCCCTTCACAATAGCTGGCTTAGCCAGGGCAGGCCATAGGCGTCCCCCAGACCACAGCGGTGTGATGACACCCCCACAGCCAGCTCAACTCCACTGGAAAGAGCAGCACTCAAACTCCTAGCTTTGTATGAGAATGAGAGAATGAGATGCTGGCGGGATACTGGACTGGAGGTATTTAGAAGGACAAAAAAGAAAGACCTTTGGTCAGGGATGGACTTGAGTCTCTCTCTCTCTCTCGTGTGCTGTGTGGAGCCGCAGGGTTTGGGCTGTGGTGGTGATTGAGTGTGGAAGAGACACTCTTCTCTCATCAGCGGTCTGTTAAAGACAAGACACAGTTTGACTGCAGACAACCCTCCCTCGCAGCACTGGTCCTGATTCCTGTCCTGAATGTGCCTTGCATCATTACTCTTGAATAGCAGTAGTCTGTGTGTGTGTGTGTGTGTGTGTGCGTACTATATGTGTGTTTTGTCTGTGTCCTTATGGATTTTGCCTGTTTTAGCTACTAAGCCCATTACTTTAATAGGCAGGAAATGGACTTGGAGATTGTAGGGATTGCTGTTGGGAGACGCAATGTTGAATTTGACAAGGAACCGCTGAAGAGGAGCTGATTGCTGATCTAGCCACCCAGCCTGTGCAATTTAAACATCATATCATAATGCTCTTGTCCCAAACTGCGCACCTGTCCGATGATTGCATACAAATGGATCCACTGTACGTTGTGCTTGTATTATCAACTCTCTGCTAGCTATGTGGGGAGGCAGCCAGAAGGAGCTGTCTAAGTGCTCCAGCTGCCTGTGCGGTGTCTGCGCTCTAATGAGTTGATTACTTCAGCTCTCTAGAGTGGAGCCAGCAGGGAAACAGCAGGGGAACTGCTGTAGAATATACAATACCAGGTCTGCGAGAGAATTGCTCCCTCTGTAACGCTGTTGTTTCAAGAGGAACCTCTTATCTCACTGCAAGAAGACACATGATTTTGTTTGTCTTGATAGTATGTAGCGTGTCGCCCCTTAAATAGTTAAATTTGGGTTTTTTTGCTCACGGCCTGACAAAAGCATGGTGGCTACTGGCTTGGGTGTGTTTTTGCTATTGCAAAAGAGGGCATCAGTGAAAGCTCATGTGATATCTGTTCCGTATGTAGCATCACGGGTGGTGGGTCCAGGTCTGCCGATAGAGACCAAAAGAAAGAAGATGTGTTGAACATCTTCTCTGTGGCCTCGGGCCATCTGTACGAGCGCTTTCTGAGGTAGTACACATTATATCCCACATCTTTACACCTGTTTACTTTTTAGACATGTTCCTCTAAGTCTCTCTCTCTCTCTCTCACTCAGAATAATGATGTTGTCCGTCCTTCGGCATACCAAAACCTCTGTCAAGTTCTGGTTCCTCAAGAATTACCTCTCCCCGTCCTTTAAGGTATCACGACACTAAGCAAACGTTCTGCCTCTGCCCTGTTTGCTCAGCTCTCCTTGCCTGGGAGGCTGGACGCTGTGTGTATTGAGCTATGAAAAGATCACTTGAAGGCCTGTGTTTTGTTTGCCGGTCATGTAAACGCTCATAATTGTTCCCCCTGTAACTGACAGGTGTATGGGGGAGAACTGTAGCTCATTAATTGTCTGAGCAACTGGTATCTGCATGTTCTCTTATTAAAACCTCCCATTTTGGGCAGGGTATTTCTATGTATACCTGTATGTATAATACGTGAACAGAAATAGTGTTTTGCCTCCAGTCACCATGAAATCTGTCAGTTGATTGAAACTGCCTTCAGCAGAAAGTAGTCTTCCTGGTACTGACATTTTAACTTCAGAAGGTTAATTTCTGACTCTTGTATTCGTGTTTTTTGTTTTCTCAGGAGACCATCCCTCACATGGCCAAGTCCTATGGCTTCCAGTATGAACTGGTGCAGTACAAATGGCCCCGCTGGCTCCATCAACAGACGGAGAAGCAGCGCATCATCTGGGGCTATAAGATCCTCTTTCTGGATGTCCTCTTCCCCCTGGCTGTAGACAAGATCATCTTTGTGGATGCTGACCAGGTAATGTTACTGTAGAACAGCTGTGGGTGTGTGAGAAACACTCTTGTATCAGTCAGAGCTTCAGAGGGAAAATTAGATATTTATGCCCTTTTCAGGGGAGGACTGAAGAGCACTTTAGTGTTGACAGCCCGCTCTGTAATACTCTGCTGCCCTCCACTTCAGATAGTACGGGCTGACCTGAAGGAGCTGCGGGATTTGAACCTGGACGGCGCCCCCTATGGCTACACCCCCTTTTGTGATAGCCGCAAAGAGATGGAAGGCTACCGCTTCTGGAAGACTGGATACTGGTCCTCTCATCTGGGACACAGGAAGTACCACATCAGGTACACAGGAATCTTATGTAGTCTTAGCATCCACTGTTCTGTAATGCCCAGTGCTTTCACCATTATACCTATGTACAAATAGCCATAAATACATAAACATAGCATACTATTACATACCTTATGTCACCATAATTATAAGTGTCTTCCTTTTACCATTTAGTAGTTAATTAATGAATGTAATATTTTTTTTTCTCTCAAGATAGCTAGCAGCATAAACCCATATTTCAAAGCATTAACATTTCAAACATTCCCGTCTGTCAGCAAGAGATGCCTTTGAAGCCGTTTGCTGTATATTCGCCTAGAGACAGCAGAATGAATGGCGCTGTGAACAGAGGTGAAACTCCAGGTTCAAAAGCAGTAAGTGCTAACAATGTATTTGCTCCACCTATGCACATTAACACAACAGACATTTGTGAAATCAGTGTTATTGTGCATGGGTGGAGCAAAAACAAGGTTAGTACCCTTCCTGTTGTGTCCACCTCTGCAAATAGAAACAGGATTATTATTATTCATGTCATTCTTTCTGCCGCCCGATACCAAGACTGTATTTTTATCTTCCCCAATCCTTATACCTTTTAAATTATAGCCTATGTGCTGGGGCTTCTTGCTGAGCACTTGATGTAGCTTAATCTAGCAAGGAATTTACCACTTAGTGGTTTCATTTTCTTTTCATGTATTTTCTTTCTATCCCTCTTTCCCCCCCTCCCACATTTCCCACTTGCTCCACCCAGTGCTCTGTATGTAGTAGATCTGAAGAAGTTCCGTAAGATTGCAGCTGGGGACAGACTGCGCGGACAGTACCAAGCCTTGAGTCAAGACCCCAACAGTCTGTCTAACCTGGACCAAGTAACAACCCACTGCATGGTCTGCTCTTAGACTTTCAATTTACACTCACCTAAAGGATTATTAGGAACACCATACTAATACTGTGTTTGACCCCCTTTCGCCTTCAGAACTGCC
>JAOEHI010053313.1:0-15382 GCA_025447815.1 Percopsis transmontana | reverse complement strand
CCCCCCCCCCCCCCCCCCCCCCCCCCCCCCCCCCCCCCCCCCCCCCCCCCCCCCCCCCCCCCCCCCCCCCCGCGACAAGTGTGTGGGGCAGGGAGCTCTCAGTGTGCTGTTACTGTCAGATGGCTGTGTCCCAGAACACAGTGGTTTGTGTGGGGTAGGGCGGGGGACGTATCTTTTTAGCCCCGTTGCTTTTGCCCCACCCAGGAAGAGCGGAAGCGTTGTCTTGCTTGCTCTGACTCCGCTCCTGGCTCCTGTCCGCGGGAGGCCTCTCCAAAGATCGGAGATGCGGGTGTTGTCTGGAGCGGATCTCCATGCACAGGGTGCGTTTCCGCTCAATCTGCTCCAGCATGGTGCTGTCGCCGCACATCCATGGCATCTGGGGCACCTAGACCAGAAAGGTTACACTGTTTATGGGACTTGTCTCACCCAGTGGTTCTCTTTTGTTTCCAGCCGGGAGAGTCACTAGTGTCACAAGCAATGAACCGCATCTTTTAATTGCGTAACTTAGGCTATATCCAGACTGCAGGCAAAAGTAAATCCAAATATTTAGCTCATATGTGACTTAGATCTGATGTTTTCACGACAGTGTGAACAGCCCAAGTCACATGGAATCTGATCTTTTCCATTTCAGATTTGGGCCACTTTCATATGTGGTCAAAATCCGTTATAGGTCGGAATAAAAAAAAAATGCGACTTCATTCTGGACAGTCAGTCAAAAAAATCAGACCTGGCAATAAATCGTAATTAAGCATTAAGGCCTGTAGTCTGAACGTAGCCTTAATGGTATAAGAATATAATAATTTTAGGGACAATCCTTGATTTATGTCCAGAATGACCCCTGTGGTTGAAAACAGGTTTACAAAAACCCCTGAGTACTAAGTGGCTCGCACTCCTCTTTACTCCAAGGCTTCACATATAGTTCTCTGCCCCTCCCCCTACAGCCACTTGCACAGCTGTGTGTTTCACATAAACAGTGAGCTGTGAAAGATATGCATGGTTCTGGGGCCGCTGTAACACCAGATAATCATACAAAATCATAAAAATAATGTTATAGTAAAAGATTATTTCAATAGCTTGAAATACTCTAGTGACCCCTCTGGTTTACAAGAAAACGTTTTAAAACCACTCGCCTAACCTCAAAGAGCAAATTCGATAGTATGGTACCTTGGTACTTTGTTGAAATTCTCTCTTCCTCTCTGTATGTCATACAGTAAAGGCTTCTGCATACCTGACTTTGATGTGCCTCAGCTTTCCTCTGTGGTGTCCCCATCGGAGAAGGAGTAGCAGGCATGGAAGATGTGCGGCTATACTTAGGTGGTGCTTTTAGATCTATAATGAAAACATTAACATTTGATCATTTAAAATACTTACAGTTCAGTTGGCTGTACTAATGGTACATTTACTACATCACATACATTATACTAATGTCCACCATTACTGGTCCTAACCCTTACCATTGCCTGAACCCAAGCCCATTGGAGGGCTGCCAACAGGTCTGCCATGGTGAGTAGGTGTGGCGGTGGTTGAATTCTGCCCTGGGTTGCCATTCCTGTCCTTGGCTTTTGATTGGTCTACACTGTAGTTAGCCCGATCCCTGCCCTCTCGCCTGGGCGTGCCATCTGACCTATAGCCCCGCTCGTAGCTGTCGCGCCTGCATTCCATTCCGTTGGGACTCTTCGTGTCCTTAACCTCGTAACGGTGCTGCTCTGAGCCATTCACACTTCGCTCCTTGCTGTCTCGTCTGGATTCTAGGCCGGTTCTGTTCAGTTCCTTACTGTCCTGTCTGGGTAAAAGAGGCGGGGGAAAATCTCCACCGTTGTAGCAGCTCCGTTCTCTACCCTCATGCCTCGATTCGGAGCTGTATCCGAATCTCTCTTTGCTGCTCCTCTGGCCCTCCGCGCCCCCTCTGGAAGGGTCTTGCCTTGGCACGATTTCAGGCGGTTGGTCTATTCTACCCTCATGCCTGTGTTCCATGCCGTTGCGGGGCCTGTCTTTGTTGTCTTGTCGAGGTAGCAGCTCAGGAGGGTGGTCTTTACT
Source organism: Percopsis transmontana (assembly GCA_025447815.1). Taxonomy (NCBI): domain Eukaryota; kingdom Metazoa; phylum Chordata; class Actinopteri; order Percopsiformes; family Percopsidae; genus Percopsis; species Percopsis transmontana. The sequence continues at coordinate 13,345 of JAOEHI010053313.1, read as the reverse complement.
GTCCTGCCAATACTCCATCCCAGCTCTCGCTCTGTCTTTGCTTTCCTGCCGAGGCAGCAGATCGGGAGGCCTGTCGCTGTGTCTCTCGTGTTTGGAGTCCACGCTGCTCCTGGCTCGCTCCCTGCTGTCCTGTAAAGGTTCAGGCGGCTGATCCAACAGTCTCTCTCTGCTGTCATGTCTACAGTCCGCGCCGTTTCGCGGCCTATCTTTGCTCTCTTGCCTCGGTGTAACCTCCGGCGGGTGATCTAGCAGCCTCTCTTTGCCGTCTCTTCCTGGCATGAGGTCACCGCTGTTGCTTCCCCTGTCCTTGGAGTCCCTCCTCATCAACAGGATGGGCTCTACAGAACTGCAGCCCCTGTCTTTAGAGTCCCGTCTGACGGGGATGGGCTCCACGCTGCTGCAGCCTCGGTCCCGGTTGTCCTTGACCTTGCGTCCGGGCGTCGGCGGCAGCGGCTCCACGCTGCTGCACCCGCGGTCTTTACTGTTGCGTCGGTGGTTAAGTGCCTCCGCGCTGCTGCGCCTATCTTTGCCTTCCCTCCGGTGAGAAGAGTCCTTTCCGTGGCGCTCCTTGGACTCTCGCTTGGACTCCTTGCTGTGGCTGTGGCGCTCTTTCCCCTCGCGCTTCGACTCTCCGTGAGACTTGCTCTTTGATTCAGCTGTAAAAGGACAGAACATTTAAGATAGTGTAGGCCTTGTGTTGTTTTAATCTAGTGTCGTGAATACTGTTTTGTAGGCACTGTGGAGCCACATGTTCCTAATATTTACAGATACAAACACGTGCTTGTTTGGAGTGGCGGCACTACCATCAAATGTCCTCTAGGTGCCACTCCCAACTAACTAATGCCAGTTAGATGAGCGCATGTAGGCTAGTGTTGGTGAAATATGTATGGCGAAATGCAAAAGGTTCACAATGTCTAGTAAAAATGTCAGTTTGACGCCCATCAGCACATGAACCTATGCTGAAATACATATAATTACATATCATTATCCCCTATGTAAAGATTCAACACCATCATCAGTGGCTGCATTCACAATACTAAAAAGCAAGAGCTATGATAGAGAAAGTCAGTGGTTCAAGGTCCGACAAACATAATAGATCTTTCACCAATAACAGATATAGATCACCAATAACAAATGCACATGCTTGATTGATTCCCATGTATGTTATGATCTATTCTATATATGGTCTAGAGATTTCCCTTGACATGCCTATGTGCCACACATCAGGGCCTAATGCCGATTATGTTTCTAAAGGCCGATTTACACAGATGGTACATGCCGGGATGATCAGAGCATATCCCTGGAGCAGTGTGCTGTGTAAGCGATAACAGTAGACGATCTTACAGCAATTCACCAGCCGCAGATGTATAAAAAAACACTATTTTATAGGGCAGCTCTACAGCTCTTCTATGCAGCCTTGCGTTTGTCAAGTTAAGATGACTGACACAATGACAGCTCACCTTGTACACACCAAGGAGGATAACCTCCTTGTCTACCACCACAAGAGCAGGTGTAGGCGTATTATTCAAAATAATAACACCAAATTGTACATAACTACCAACCCTGTTGAAGCACGCCGGTCTCAATGTCCTGCTTGTCAGATGTCTGTCTAAATGGGGTCAAATCTGCTTAAAATGGGAGAGTGGCATAGGCAATGTGCTGACAACGTACCGTGACTGCTGTATAAAAGGGTGTGTGTGTGTGAGAGAGAGAGAAAGAGAGAGAGTATCTGGCTATTAATCGGATGTTAAGTGGGTCAGTCTCTGAGAAAGCAAAGGGAAAAAGGGAACAACATTAACATTAAGTGTTTTCCATGTGTGCGTGCAGGCTTATGTGAATGGGCTCTGTATAGCAGTGTGTAGCTCGCTCACGCACTGCTTAGATAACCTGTCACTTCCAAGAGTCCCATAGTGCCTACACGCAGATGTGCTAAGAGGATATTTAAAGCCTTATACAATAGATAAAGCCCATACAAATGTGCAGTATAAACCAGGCAATGCACAAATACTGTGCAAGGATTACATTGATTTGATCAATAGCCGTATCTGCCGCCCTACTGATTGCATCAGATGTTATCTTTTTGCTGATTGGGCAAGAAGATGAACAGAAACCCTTGATCAGGTGTGGAGTAAAGACCCCGCCTCCCCGGGCCCCCTAGGAGCCCAATGTTAAGTGAGAGGCCGGCGTGCCCTGAGCTGTGATTGGCTGCCTGACTCACGGGAACAGTATCTGCAAATAAGACTCAGGGATTCCTCCGTCTTCCTCTGTTGCTATGTTGTGGTTGCCAAGAGCACCGAGTAAGGATTGACGCTTTGTAGATAATTTATGATGTATGTCTCATTGAGATGGTGCCCACCTTGGGGGCTAGTAATGGTGCAGATGTATTCTCCCTGTGGATATCTCTTCCTTTAAGATACATCTTACTTCAAATCAGCTTGTCTATATGCTCATTTAGAAGAAACATACGAATACAGAGTTAACTATTCTATTGTTATATTACTGAAATGTTACTTCAAAGTAAGCATGGCCTGCCTCCCAACATTAACTATACATTATGCATTTCAGTATATCCTTCATGCTTTAAGATTGAAATGCTGTAAATATGAATTTCTTTATTCCTTTAAAGTGAGTTTAATGTTTCAAAATACAGAACAAAAAATGTAATTCTCACTGGAAAGAATATCACAGTTCTGTAAATTGTGCTTGATAAGAATTGCTGCTTTCAACAGACCCACCATATTGTCTAGTAAATATTAGAATGGCGAAGAAACTATAAGCATATTTACGACTTGATGATTACGCCCATGTTGCAGTTAGGTTCTCATTACTCCGGTAGTTTTGGCACAATCTTCAGCTAGGCTAGGCTATCTGTGTTTAAACACGATGTTTACATATTTAAAAAGCAATGCTGCCTGATGGCCTGATGCCACCAGCAGGGTTGAGACCTGCCAGTCATTTAGCCCCTAATCCGTTCATATTAAAATCATATGATCTCTATGAGCTCACTGGACCCAGAATTAGGGCTGCAGAGAGCACCACAAACAACCTGTTTAGTAAACACGATGCAGGCCATACTTTTCATCCTGATTTAGCAGGGTTTTAACTTTGTTGAAACCAGATTTTCTTTAAATTGCCAGCGATGAGGCCATTGAAGACTAATTGTGGATTAGAAGATTTTACCGGAACTGTTAGAATTGAATCTGAACCACTTCTACAAGCATGCAGACATTTGATACAAAAAAACAACAACTGGTTGAATGACGATACGGGTGTAAATAGTGTTAAGGCTTACACCAGTGTGTTGGGGCCCAACGAGCGGTGGCTAGATCCTTTTAGGGGGACGTAAAAAGATTTCCTAACTTTTTAATACATTTTAATTGCAGTATTTCTAAAAAACGTTAATTTCGATGTTGATCTTTATTACAGGTTAATACAGTTTTTTTCAGGGATACATTTTTTCAATGCTGATTCTAGTTGTTTATACTGTATATTTGTATGCTATAATGTCAAAAAAGTGGATTATAGTAAGCAATTAAAGGTTTTTGGCGGTCAGAGGTCAAAAAGTGTGACAACCACTGGCACTCACAAAAACAATCCATTTTCTCTACAAATAACTCAAATGAGAGCCGCGTGCGTGTGTAGCAACCAACAGTTGAGAGTAACTGACAGACTGGAGGACCACTCACTCTCTCCGGGCTCCTTGGACTTCCTGCCGCTGGCGTTCTTCTTCAGCATGTTCCTGCCTGTGGTGAACAGGTTGGTCAGCTCGTCCAGCGGGCTGGTGGGGGTCCGCGACCGCCCGGTCGACACGTTCTGCATGGAGCCGTGCAGACGCCCCGCGCCGTCCTGGGGCGGCGAGCCCTTGCCGTGCGGGGTGGCGGAGGCGCTCCGCGGCATGCCCCCCGCGGGGAACGGCATCTGAGCGTCGAAGGGAGCCGCGCGCATGAGGCTGAGCGGGGTGAGGCAGCGGCCCATGCTGACCGGGGACGGGCACGCGGAGTGGCTGCGCTGGTAGGAGGAGGACGAGGAGGGGGAGGACTTGTAGAGGGCGCAGGGCAGGGGGGGCGCCGAGGAGCGCCCCGACGCGGTGAGGGTCGGGGTGGCGGCGAGCTCCCTGCGCAGGTGAGCGGAGGAGGAGCAGGAGGAGGAGGAGGAGGAGGAGAGGGGGGGCTCGCTGGCGGAGGTGGGGGACTTGCTGTAGGGCTGGCTCTCCAGCACGGGCAGCTTGGTGACGTCCAGGGGGGTGAGGGGGGACTCGTCCGAGTTGGGCGAGCACTGGGCCGGGGCCGGGGGGAAGACCAGCAGGGGGGGCCGGTGGGTGAGCAGGTTGGGGAAGGGCGCGGGGATGTCGCACAGGGGGACGTTGCGCGGCGTGGAGCAGCGGCTGAGTGTCTCGGGCGGCTCGTAGGGCGCCGGCGTGGGGCAGGCGGAGCGGCACCCCACGGGGTCGCTGCGGTACTCGGCGTCGTCCAGTGCCGGGTACTTCATCTCCTCGTACACGGACTCCCCCGGCTCCTCGTCCTCGCTCCGCGCCGGCTCCCCCCGGCCCCGGCCGATGTCGATGCCGCCCATTTCGATGTAGACGGGCTCGTCCTCGCAGTCGTCTGCCGGGCTCTCGTCGCTCTGCGGTGGCGTGGAGGGGTGGGGGAGGGGCCGGGCGGGGCAACACCCGCCGTGGCCGTGGCTCTTGATGTAGGACTCGTCGAAGGACACGCTGAGCTGGGTGTTGGGGTTCCTCTTGGGCTTGGGCGGCGGAACCCTCCGGCAGTCTTCACTGCATCCTTGAGCTGCTGACAGATAACAGTAGACATTTTCATTTTGTTTAATCCATATGGCCAAAGGTATGTGGACACCCCACTTAATCATTGAGTTTAGGTGTACCCATTGCTAACAGGTGTGTACAATCAAGCACAAAGCCATGCAATCTCCATAGACACAGAAAAACAAGCCTTCCCAGGAGAGTGGATGTTGTTATAGCCTCCTTATTAATACCATGGTTTTGGAATGGGATGTCCAACAAGCTCATATGGGTGTGATGATCAGGTGCCCACATACTTTTGGCCAGGTATGGCAAAAGATCATGATGAAATTACATTACATCACATCAAACCACATTGGGACAAAAATCTAATAACTTAGGAGAGCTGAATCATTGTTGACATTATTATTGTACCCTAGCGCGTCTTTGGGTCAGGCAATGGCCAACAAAAGCAACACCTCGAGACAGATTTATGGGATAGCCGAGGCACATGTGTGTCTGTAGGTGGCTTACGGCAGTAAAACAGTGTGTTCGCATACTGTAGTATCTGGGTCATGCGGTGGAGTGCTTCATTCTGACAGTGGTGACGTAGCGATGCAGTTGGAATCTCTTTAGATACAGTGCAGCAATGCTACACTAGAATGTTCCTATAGGAAACCGCAAGTGTGAATGGATAGTGGTGCTGGGCTGTTGGGCGGAGAGAGTCAATTGTAGTTAAGAGCTGAACTGTGTCTGAAAATGTTTCAAACTGCAGATTTGACACGTTTAATAATTCAGAAGCCAGATGGCTCCGGCGCACGCACTCTTCCCGGTACTGGATGACTCACCCATTTACTAAAAATGCATGTGCACATGCAGGAGGGAGTGCACGCACAAAGGCAACAAGGGACAAAGACACACACACACACGTGCGCGTGTGCACAACCTGTGTGCTATTTAGATGTTTATCTAATTTGGGCATGCTTGGTAGATTGGTTTGTTTCAAAAAGCCCTTCATAGATACTGGTTAATAGGCTGTCAAATGGAGCTTTAGTCCAACCCAGATGTGCATGTGCATTTTGTTTAATTGGATGGATAACATACTGTATATATTATGACATATCTCCATATCATTGTGTGTGTTTGTGTGTGTGTGTGTAACTACGCCTCTTTACTAGAATGCAAAGCAAATGACGATAACTGGGTAGAAATGTGGATCTTGCTATCTGTTTCAGCACTGAATATGAATCCACCCCCCCCCCCTTTCTCTCTCTCTCCTCCCTTCCCCCTGTAGTGGATGTGTTTACCCACCCCCTCCCTCTTCTCCTGGGGAGGCAGAATCTAGGTCAATCGCTCCTCCTGAATGAATTCTACAATGACAAGCCCCTCCTCTTCCCACTGCATGGTCGGCTACAGCGCACGCAACCCTCCCCTAAGCCAGGGACACCCCCACACTCTCGCTCTGATTGGCCACGAAGCCGCCGAGCTCACAGTCTCTGCAGCGCTATTGGCCGGTGCCGCCAAGCGACATTGCGATTGGTCGAAATGCAGGGGGTCCTGTTTCTGTGGGATGGTTGCCGTGGCGCCCAGGAAGATCTGTGCGTGCACAGAGAGAGCCCCACCAATCTCAGCCAGGCTGGGCGACTCCCTAAACATCACATTGGTAACCAAGCATCCTGACTGAAGCCCCTCCCATCTTGAAGAACAAATATGCTATAAATACCGTTTTAGTTTTGCAGTGCTTGTTACTTTCTTCTTAATACTCTGTTTTGTAGTGTATTTTTCTTTCTTTTTCTGAGCCACCTGTTTATATGCATCCTGGGGGATTTATTTTACAGTAGAAGTCGCATCTGTGGCATGTTTATGCATACATTCATTCAGCTCTATTAATTCCTGTCCTATGTATCAGAGGCTTTCTTACTTTGGTGATGTGCCATAATTATTCCCTCTTTTTATCCATGACCAAATAGGCATAATGTGTTTGTTTTGCGTCAGAGCATTCTCAGTGAAATTGCTGCAGGGTGTATATCAATCTTTATCCTGGCTTTCTAGTTGCAAGTGTCTTTCTGCTGAAAACATCCATCACTAAAGATGAAAATCAAGTCCAGATTGAGACAACTGACAAGTTACTGGAATCAGACAAAAGAGCACTCAATCCATCTAATAGGATGAGGTCACTGGAAATATGTCAAATACATATCTGATTCACAGAGTATTCATATAAGCACATCAGTCTCAGAATCTGAAGCCAGAGCAGCACTCAAGACCTACAAAATAACGAAATGTATTTTAATAGATATTCAGTAACATATATAATAAATAGTATAGAGTAAAATGTATTACTTTCAACAATAAGCATAGTTAAGCTAATATTTGACATGTTTCCTGGCTGAATGTTGCATAACACAAGGTCTGATAAACATGCCCCTTAGCTCCTGTTGGGATTAGCATCACCACTGACTGCTAATGTTAGACAAAAAGGTCATTGGGGACCTTGAACACACATCTAGACACAACAAGCTTGGTCAGAAATTATTATCTTTCAGTAGTCACGTGTTGAACTGCGGCTGAATGAGTTAGTAGATTGCGGAAACAGTAACGTTGTGAACAAGCTAAATGGAATTCAAAAGTGGTATAGGGAACAAGTGAACGACCTTGGCTTGCATAACTGTACTACAGAATGCGGTATGTGTGTAGAAAATGTCCGGCTATATAGAACTGCTTCATCTTCACCCCCTTTCATGTTTCTATTCTACCCCCTCTGGCTTTGATCTTGCCTAAGTCACGTGAGCCACAGAGGCTTATATGCCTTGATTATTATGGAATACATCCGCATTGCTACTCTCTGACTCAGAGATGTTGTACGACATTCAGCAGTGCAGGGCTTGTAGGACAAATCCTGCCAGCCTTTGCTTGTTGGTCCCATATCACCTCTTAATGTGTATATAAATACATATATGTATATATATACATATGTTAACTTGTTGCTTAATGTAGCTTGTACTTTCCTGCCCTAATGGTTTTAACTGTGAGGTGTGTCTCTGTGTCTCTAATGAATCACTCCATGTCATGTCCTATGCACTGCAGTGTGAGCGGTGTTGATCGTGCCGGGGCAGAGGAAGCTATATTTAGCGCGGCGGTATGGTGCGAGGTGTCACCGCGTCTCACCGTCACATCTCTCCCCGCGGCAGGTGGACGTGGGACTGTGGTCCACCGCTTCCGAGGACATGCTGAGCTTGGTGGCCGGGTCCCTCCTGGGCTTGGGCGGAGGCTGCTTCCTGGAGGTGGGGCTCCCTACCTCCTCCTCCCCCGCCCCTCCTCCCCCTCCTCCTCCTCCTCCGCCCCCGCCCCCGCCTCCCACGGAGTGCAGCGACTGGGAGCGCACGGAGAAGCCCGGCCCGCAGGCAAGGGCGTGCGGGTGGGCCATGGGCAGGCGCTCCTGGGGCGCCGGCATGGTCATGGAGCCCATGCGGAAGTGCTTTCCCTCGGCCGCTATGTCTTCACCTGCCCTGGGAGAGAGGAGGCAGGAGAGAGAGAGGGAGAGAGAGAAGAAAACATGAAGATAGTTAGGGGATTAGGCGACAAATGATAAATGCCCAGTGTGTCTGTCTGTGTGACTCTGCCCTATAACTGAAAAACATCCCATCCAACATTCATTCAAAATTAGCTAATCATGTTGACAGTTGGTCGAGGAAGAATTCTTTGGCAACTGAATATTCAGTGTCATAGTGACGCTATAACAGAATCAGTGCGCAGTTGGGTCGTTCAGTTGTTGCAGACAGCAATTACTGTATGTGCCTGTGTTCGGAAAATCATCCCCACATGGGTCTTGTTCTGATTGGTTGAAAGTGATCCCATCACCTGCTAATGATTTGATTGATACCGCCTCTATGGAAAACTACTTTGAATGATTAGAAATCACACATTTAGCAAGCACATTGAAACCCATTGGTGGGCACATATGGGCCCATATTTATATCTCTTCACCTATTAGAACCAAGTTATGAAATATGGCACCTATGTTCAGGTATATGATTTTTAGCTAAGCTTTAAAGTATTGTTTAGTTGGGCCACGTAATCTGTAACATGCATTTAATCAATGGGGACCTTTTTTAGGCAAACCTAGGTGTAGCATCTCTCTGAGCGCCATGCTAGTTTCTTTGTGAGGGCTTCCATGTAAAGTGCAGCAGCGTGTAGTTACGTGCTAGTATCACAGTGAGCTCTGCGGTCTGAGAGCATTGATTAGAGTTTAACCCGGGTTGCTCACACAGCCAAACACACATAGTGACACTATGGAAGTTTCCCCCCGTCTGAGGCACCATCGATCGGACTAAACGCCCGATTGGCTTGAACGGAGTGTTGATGATGTCTGGGAGCATGGTGGGAGAGGGGGAGAGATGGGCTGTTTCATTAGTGTGCATGTGTGTCTGTATGTGAGTGTGAGTGTGAGTGTGTGTGCGTGCACATGTAGAAATATGCTTTTCAGACTAGCTCCAAACTTACAAAGCAAAGTGATGTCAAGATATGAGGTTTGGTAAGGTAAGATGTGCAGTGCATCCTTCAGGGTTTTGTTTTGGCTACACAGAAAGCTAAGCTTGTTTGTAGATGGCACTGAAATTAAATGAAATTTCTCTATATGTAATAAGTGTGTGTGTGTGTTTGTGTGTGCGTGACTTCCATCTCTCCCAGCCTGCTGCTGAGCATAAGGTGCATGGTGGGGTAGGCTCATTGGTCAGGGGCTTAACTTTGCCTAGCAACAGGGTTCCCATGGAAACCAGACACAAAGCCAGCTGCCTCTCTACCCAATAACAAAGTGCACGTGCACACCAAAACACCCTGACATGGGCTTTAAAAACCTATCACAGCAGCTATTTAAGAGTGGGTTACCTATGAAGTATATTAAAGTAAATGAAATATATAATATGAAATAATATGAAATATATTAAAGGGAAATAAGGTAAAAACCAGCATTACAAAAATGGTGTTTTATTTTGAACCTGTGAGTGCTGAGTGGGGTGCATTCCTCTCTGCTCCCCCCCCCCCCTACATCTTGTATAGGGTCACACCATACTCTACCCCTCCCCACCAAAATAAACAGTGAGCTGGGGATCTGGGGGCTATACCACAATCAAGGAATGCACTTTAACGTCTAAGAAGAAGGACTGAGGAATAATAAAAAAGGTTGTATATTACTCTCGAACATTCCCTCAGCTGCAGCTGTATGTTTTACAGTGAGCGTTTACAAACGGACTCTCCCTCACTGTATGGGGAATATGTATGCCCGTAACGCGTGGGTGTGTCTTCGCACACAAGGCGGTAATGAATATGTTTGCACGTGGGCGTGTGTGAGACTGGGGTGGTAGTGACTGGTTTATTTATAGGATCTTTGCCCAGTGATTGGCTGGAGGATAGACCACAGGTGCTCCAGGAACAGTTGGAGTGACTTGTCGTCGGACAGCTCTGGCATGGCTCGCACCCTGACACCATGTGACAGGAAGCAAACAGCATCACAACAAACAAACTAAATGCTGGGGGCGACATAAGCAAAACACGTTTCTTAGAAAGAAAGGGCGCACAGTATATGCTATTTTAATATAGCTCAATATGGCTGTGTGTGTGCATATATGCATGTGTTAATATCTTTGCGTGTGTGTGTGTGAGTGTAGAATATTAACTATTCCTTCAGATGTTAGAGAAACCCAGAGTGAGAGTGCAGCAGGAAGGAAGGCCCGCCTCACTCAAAGCCAATGTGCTGATCTGATTGGCCTGTGGCTGCTCCAGCTGTCACCAGGCAGAACTCATTTCATGCTACTGAACTCACACACGTAATCTCTCCCAGGTTTTTTTTCTTTCTCACTCTTAAACACTCTCTCTCTCTCTCTCTTTCTCTCTCTCTCTCTCTCTCTCTCTCTCTCTCTCTCTCTCTCTCTCTCCCTCTCTCACACACACACACACACACACACACTAACACACACTAACACACACACACGCAAACACACGAATCCTCGCGCTCACTCTCCATCAGTTCCTGTAGAAATGGGTCGTCTCATTGACCTATTTATAAGCCTCATGAAAAATCCAGCTATTTTTTAGACTCTTCCTCCAGTGACTTTATATTAATATTTTAGTTTTGGCAACAGCTGAGAGACACTCAGAAGGATAGCAGGACACCAGAGGCCACTTTCCTCCGGCGTCGCCCAGTCCTGGTTCATCGGGTTTACTGCTGATGGCTAGAAGCAGGGAAGTTATGAGAAGCTGTTATGAGATAAAAATGTTCAGGAAGGTTTCCTAGAATGACTTTCAAACTATAAACTTTCCTCCTTGCTCCATAAAATGTACAATGTATGTTTACTGGATTGCGACCTTGTCTGTCTTAGAATAAGTCCACATGCTGGAAATATGGTAGTTTAATTCTTAAGTACAATTACACAATTACAATTCCGTCACTTAGCAGATGCCGTTATCCAAAGCAATTTACAGTAAAGTACAATTACAAGTATTAAGGAGCAGGTAGAGGATAGACAACTTTCTCAAGGTTGCTCAACTTGCTAGCCTACTATATCCTATTTTAGAATAAACATCAGGATTTTGTTTAAATATAGACAATAAAAACTGGTTAGAAGTTCCTGAATTCAGTATTACTACACACTACTACATACATTTGAAATAAATATCAATATAAAAAGTGTCCAAATTTCACTTGCGTGTGAGTGCTTATCCATCAGCAATTATTGGTCACTTCAGGACAACTTATGCTGTACAGTATGATTGTACGTAGAGAGCAAGCAGCAGAGAAACAATTTGATTTGAATCTCATGGCCCCATACATTGGCCACATATGTGAAAGTGTTCCAAAAAATAAATCCTCACTTAATAACCCCACATCTGGTCAGGCACAAATGCCCAGTCCCAAAACCACATCAAAATAATCATCTGATGGGCAGCTAACAGTCCTAACAGCTGCTAAAGCACCTTCTTAATGTCAGAGAGGCAGACGAACACAATTGGTTATTATATTCTATGACAACTCTGGACAAGATTTATCATGCTGCAAATTGATGTTTCTTCTGAATTATGATTATTAGGTTATTTGCCTGACAACCAAAGACAGCTTGTGCTGTTGTCACATACTTAATTAGAATGAAGCCTCACTGGTAACTGTAGAATTTAGCCTTTTATTATAGTTTGAGGCTATTGATATTGATAAAGATTTTGTTTGTAATGGTAATGTTCAGTTTGGTAAGAACAGAACAATGACATCATGCGAGTGCAAAGTTCTCAAACATATGCTTGGCCATTGTGGAAAACAAGCCGTGGTCTACTGATGCATCAATCTTATTCCATACACTCATTATCCCTTTGCAATAGAAGAGAAATAGAGAGTAGAGAGGAGTGCCAAACACTCAAAGGCGCAGGGGCACATTTGCAGATTGTCCCTTTAAAAACGTTAAACTAAAAACAAAAATAAGTCTGTTCAGCCAGGTTAGGTTGTACACATGACAACACCACAAAGGATTTTCCAATCTGTGCTTACTCTAACTGTTCTCCCTTGTCAAAAATAGAGCAGTGGCAACCTCTAACCAAGGACAAGTCCCAAATAAGTCTAAATGTGAAAAATTTATTATCCTCCATGGAGCAGGGGGTGCACCAGACCACACTGGAACCCCAAAACGATGGCAAGCTGCCATTGCCACAGGGACCCTCTGGCCACTCGGCCCAATTCTTTACAACCACCCAGTCAAGTGAGCCCATTCACTTATCTCCATTCATTTCTATTGGAGAAGCCAGAGCCCTACTCAAGGACAAAGCTGTAGACGCCACCAACCTATTTAACATTTTAGAAAAGACAAAAAGTCCCATTCAAGGAAAACAGTTGCTTTTGCAGCACAGTCATTGCATTTGGGTGAGGAAAGAAAGATCAGTGTTAGCCTAACAGCTCTGTAGGGGGCTCTTGGAGTTTGGAGCCAAACGACAGAAGCAATTTCGGACACAAATCGAGTAGATTTGTACCTCCTTACCTCTTTATTCCTTCCTCCTGTTTTCTCCTCTTGTCGGTTTTCTCCTGCAGGTAGATCCTGTTTCTCTCATTCCTGGCGTGGTCCAGACTCTGAGACACTAGGTCGCTGAAGGCTCTCAGTCCATTCTCCTCAACATACTGGAAAAAACGCAGAGTTTCCTCCTCTTTGGAGCTCATCATAGTTCAAGTTTTGCCACAGCGTTCTGGTTGAGAAACATGGGAAAAGCAGTTAGTGCTGATATTACTGAAGAAAACGTGTACATTGTAAATATAATCTGAATATGGACGTTATTACGTTATTCATTAAACCCCAAGCTTTTGTTGGGGTGAAAACCAGTGGAGCATTATTGCATCAGCTCAATAATAATATCAGACACTGACTTTATGTGGTTGCTGTTCTATTGTTGCTGTTCGGTGGTGGGTGGTCCACAGAGAGTACTGAAGGTGAGGCTTGCATCATCCTTCTGACCACAAGTGTATTCATTAGCCCTGGAGCATGTTAGCGACCCCCCCCCCCCACAAGCACTCGCACAAACGCACACACACGCCCACACACAGCCACACGTCTTTCTGTCGGGATGGTACACCGC
>JAOEHI010053312.1:0-15382 GCA_025447815.1 Percopsis transmontana | reverse complement strand
GCCTTAAAACAGTTTACAAATTACAATAAACAAAGTTATCATTCACACTTTAGGTTTACAATCTTCAAACCGTAAATCATTTGTAATTCCGAAGTGCTCTTAGAATGACTAGGACTTTCTGACCCGGTCCTCATGCCGTGCTGACCTATCTGACCTAGCTGACCTAAAGCCTATCTTTTGTAGCCGCTCTCTCATCTGAACAACATAGGAGACGATGTTAACACCCCCTCCCTCCCCTGGTCCCTTTCCCAGGTCTCCCTAAGCAGGGTCAGAGGTCCCCTCACCTCATGACCATACCACTGTTTCAATGGGGAAAACCGAGTAGAGGCCTGAGGTATGCAAAAAGGAGGTAGGGTAGCCATTGATCTCAATCAGAACCAGTATCATTGACAAACTTACCGAGCATTTGCTTGAAGGTCTGATTGAACCGCTCTGTCAGTCCGCCTGTCTGTGGATGGTATGGGGTTGTTCGCATACTCTTGATTCCAAGCAGTTGTGTATATATATTTATATTTGTATTGTTTATATTTTTAATACTTGATTTTTTATCTTTCTTATATTTAGAGAATGTTTGACATGCACCAATAACACCAAACCAAATTCCTTGTATGTGTAAAAAAATGTATTTTTTTTAATTCTGATTTCTGATTCTGATTGGTAGACCTGGGCAGTTCAAACTTTGTGTGGAAATATGGCGATGTTTTTTTTAAATAATACTCAGACTGTGCAGTGGCTCGTCTCCTCCTCTGCCCGAGCAGCAGGATTTCAAATTTTTTTATTACAATGGAACCATGTTTGAGAGACTTTAGTTGCTCAGTGTAGTTGCAATGACAGAGACGTCATTGTCCCACCTCACTTTACTGCTGTCCTCCGTTACACATAAAAGGTCCCCTTTAACCACTTCCTCAGGTTGTGGTTAAAAATTTATTGTATAACAAACACACGTTGTGAACAATGTGCTTGGCATTCAAAAGCTGTCTTCCACTTAGATGCCGTAAAAATTTAGGCAAGTGTTTGTTTCACAACAACATTTTTATGAAAATGTAATAACTTTTAAATATCAAGAAATGAACATTTAATTGTTAAGGTTGATATCAAAATCCAACAGAGAAAAAGTTGTTTCAGAGAGAGAGTGTGTTGTGTGTGTTCATGTGCATGTGCATGTGTGTGTGTGTGTTTGTGTATTGTATATGTAACTTTTTACAGATGAATCTGCACAATTAGAATAACATACTGTTCAGTGAAATAACCGATATTTATCAAAATAAAGCAATAGTAGCCTTTATCAAATACATAAGATAAAGCCATCATAGTAAGACAAATAGTAAAGAATAACCCCTATAACAACCACTAGTGATATCAATAATAGCCTATATTTACTACTGTATAATTAACATCTTTTCGTCAAAATCGTGAACTATATGGGAGTGTAAGAGTAAGGGAAAGGGAAAATGTAAGTGTATGCGTAAGAGTAGCTAAGGGAAAGTCCATTGAATTGTATCGTTGTTGGCCAAGAAAAATTATGCTCTTACATGATTACCGGAATTTCCAGCGGCTTGGGGAGCACTGAATCGGCTCCAGGAAGGAGGGGTCACAGCCACCTGTCACACACGCATTTATAAATAGTCTGTTAGATTGTGTCTCTGTGTACAGGCTAGTCTATAACGGTGAGTTCTGGATTTCACAGCATAGACTATGTGTTGTCTTTTATTATAGCATTAATTTATTATCACAGTGGTTAGAAAAAAAAAAAACGTTTTGTGAAATAGATAGGCCTATTATGGGCTTATTAACTCCACGCGTCTATCTAACTTAAATATAAATATATGAAGACATGAAAATAACAGTTTAGACGATCGAGCTCAGGGACGCGAGAAAAAATAATAAATAGTGCTTTCTAGTTGTTTTCCGACAAAAAGCAGCACTTACACATTACTTACAGGATATTCGATACAGTCAACTGGGAACAACTGGGAAAAATTAATTTAATGTTCAAAGTCTTGCAGGCTATTCTCCAGGTGAACGATGTGGATTATTTCGGTTTAAACATGGCAGGAGCATTCGCTACAGCACGTGCCTCTATACAAATATTAAACATAAAGAAGGCGTTATACGACCTCCTTGGTTTAACAGAGCCGTGTAGCCTACTGGGTGATATTTTAAGATGTGTTTGTTTTGCTAACATTTTCATCCTACAGGACAAATGTGGACCAATTGTTCCTCGGAGACGGTGAAATCTCCCACAAGGCAGAATGGCAAGCTTAAACGGAAATGGTTTAACCTTCTCAGACTGAGAAGCAGAAGTCCCAAAGATTCACCGAGTATTGATGGCAGTATCCTCGGTGATCCCGGAGTTGTTCATCAGGGTGATGAGATCAATGTGAAGATAGGTAAATAGGCCTGTGCACCACCTGAGGAATTTGTAGGCCAATTATGTTTGCTTGCCCTACGACTGTGCCAATGAATAAGTTCTGTGAACAGTAAAATTCCAAATGGATTTTTTTTATTCACTTAAGTGTATTGTATTGTTAATATTGAAACAATTATAACAGTTATAACCCTCTCCACCCCCCCCCCTCTCTCTCTAGAGATTCTTACTTTTGCGCAAAACCTGGCGCAAGGCCGCCTGTGCGTGGCTGGTCAGCAGCTGATTGACCAGGAAGAGCGTCTGTTTGGCGAGATAACAGCAACGCACATAACGCACGGACAAGAAGAGAAGCAGATCGCAAAAGACCGCGCTATGCTCCTCGGCGCGGTTGAGAGTGCTTTAAAAGCGTCTCTGAAAAACTTGCATATCGAAAACGCGGATCTTCTAAGGTCTGCCGTGATCGCTGTCCTCCAGGAAGAGGAGCAGGACCGCCGGTGGAGGCAGACGACTCATCGCAGTCTGCCAGCGTGGAGACCCAGCGGCTGGAGAGCGCATCATGACGCGGCGCTCAGCACCCTGGTGCAGGGGCGCATGGACGAAGCTTCGATCCCCGCCGACCAGGCGGGCCTTTCCTCCGTCCAGACAGAGATATGTACGCTCGGGAAGCAGCTGAAGGAAGACCTGCTGCTGGTGGTGAAGAACGTGATGCCCTGCTACCCTCCCGAGATGGACGTCTGTAACGTGTACGTGCAGTTGTACCACCAGGCATTCAGCTCTAGGCTGCAAAATATCGCAGAATTTGGGCTTAACGAAAAGGACTCCACCTACCTGCTGTGTTGGGTGAACGACTACTATCCAAGGTGAGCAAGCCACAGGTTCAAACAGGATAAAGTTTTATTTTGAAGTTAGTAAAATATTCAGTTATTGAAAATGTAGTGGAGTCCTAAAATGTTTAAGATGTAGTTAAGTAAAGTTCAAATAAACAGAAAGATAATACTTGAAAGTACAAATTCCACAAAATGATACAATATATAATATAATAAGTACAATAACTATGTATTCGTAGTTACTTTACACCACTGATAGATCTTTGTCATTTGTCATCTTATGCTATGCAATTAGGAGGGGTAATATGATTTCTGCTTTTTTTATGTGGCAGCATTCTTGCTAAAGACGAACTGGCCGGTACCATCAACTATGAGGCCCTGGGAAAACTGCTGCCTGAAAATCTGTCTGCACCTCTAGAGAAACAATATCTCTTTGATAGAGAGGTAATTATGAATGCATGAATGCATGAATCCTTGAATAAATAATACAAATACACAATTGTGGAGCTAAGGCAAGCGTTTGCTTGTGAAGATGAATACAAGCAGGAAGGAAGCATGTAAACTAGTCTATATGTGTGTTTACATGCTTGTGAAGTTTTGATGAATACAAGCAGGAAGGAAACATGTAAACTACACCAGTGTATATGTGTGTTTAGGCGGATATAAAGACCTGCCTTAACCGGGTTCTAAAGAAGACGGAGGAGGATTGGATCTCTGGAGCTCAGCCCAAATCCAGGGACGGCTATTTCTTCCTTCCGCTAGCCATTGATGTCATTCAGGTAAACATCTGCTTATGAAACAAAGTGGAGATACTGTAAATATTGTCATATCATAATGCTCTTTAATGGCAGTTTATTGAGCTGTTTTATTACCTGTTTAGCTCTATTAACACTGCCAGGGTATATTGGGACCATCAATGTAAGAAATGTAGTTAGGTCTTTCTGGAAAATTGTGACAATGCTTGTCTTGAATTCAAATCCAATCATTATGTAACCTGACTCTCTTCTACAGTTGATCAATAGTGCTGTGCTCGAAGCAGAAGTAGTTCAGGGAGATCAGCGCAAAGCCCAAACGTTAGTGTGCCATCTTGAAGACTTTCTGAAAAGGTAATATGTTTCTAGATACAGCTCTGGAAAAAATTAAGAGACCACTGCCCTTTTAAAAAAATATAATAATATGAATATAAATATAAAACATATTGATTAAAATATATATAAAACATGTTATATAATAAATATAATAAGTATATAACATTTTTACAAACAGTAAAACCAGAGAAACTGAAAATTGTGCAGTGGTCTCTTAATTTATACAGAGCTGTACGTCTGTACCATTGATTTTGGGTCCACCATTTACTTGTATTGCTTTCTCAGTGTTTACAAAGTTGCTTGCCCTCCTAGTAGTATGTATTCTCAATATATTCCAGTTTGTGGTTATTTTGGTTATTTTAATTTTACGTTTTAATACAAAACGTAAATGCATCTTAAATTGAACAGTAAACCATTTTAATTGTGCAACCGGGAGTAACCTGAGAATACATACTACCATTAGAGACAGCGATCAGCTTTGTAGACACATTAAAAGTATGTTATTGAAAATGAATATGTAAATGTAAAAAATGAAAATCCGGATCCGGTTCAGGTCTAAGAACAAGGGTTTTACAGAAGTTCAATTCCATTTCAAAGGGTAACCAAACATTACAAGCAAACAGTGGGAAGAGCACTATCTAAAGGTCATGTGAAAGTCAATGGCCATCATTTACGAAAGTAGCGTACGTCAGAAAACTGGGCGTACGGTCATTTCCACGCAAAACTCAACATTTATTAATGTGAACGTGAGCGGACACTACGCTCAAATCTCACGTCAAGTCTCATCTCGTGTACGCAAGTTTTTGAGTCAGCAGATTTGCGGTGCAGCATAGTAAATCTGGCGTAGTCGTATAATTGTTATTATGACAGGCATCTAACCATGCGCAGCCACATATTCATAATTTCAAAATATGTACCCTATGACAAAACATTCTATTCTACATCGACTGTGTACAATTAACAGGGTTAACAGTTTTTTGGTGTAAGATTAATTTATCTTTTATTTTGAGATAGCCTACTTATTAGGCTAGGCTACTGATGACACAATTACAAACAATTTCATTTAAGAAATTATAAGCAATGGGTAGAGTAACAATGTGGTTAGATGCTTGATGTCACCTATTTAAACAAGAGCTTTGGCAGTCATCAAATCTCAATTATCAGGAGAAGAAGTCATCCATTAATCAAATCTCGGCAATGGCAGATCAGGATAGTTTAGAAGACCTCTATGCGCCCCTAAGACGTGAGAGGGTTTTTCGGGGCCGCAGGGGTCTCTTTATGGAGAGTGACAAGTGGCTATTCAGTTGCTTTCGTCTTCCAAGGCATCTCCTCATAGAATTATGCCACAATTTGGAGCCTCAGTTGAGGAGAGAAACCTGACGCTCCAATGCCATACCTGTGCCAGTGCAGGTGCTCTCCACTTTGGGGTTTTGGCCACCGGGACCTTTCAATGCAATATCATGGATAGGTCCGGTCTCACAGGTAGAACTATGCCAGGCTATCAAGTCCCTTTCTCGTCAATATCATCAGCAGGGTAAACTCTACTCTACATGTCAGAGAAAGTGTGCAACATCATATTGGCCTGTGGGGTTCTGCACAATATTACTTAGGATGATAGGGTGCCATTCGATTTGCCAATGCATCCAGATGAGCATATGCCCAGAGAGCCGTGGCCAGCACAGCCCTAACTGTGTGCTATACAAAGGAGACAGGACCTAATTCGTCGCTGTTAAAAGGTACAATTTGTTAACATTTTTTACCAAGGGTAAGCTATTCAATAGAAACGAGACAATGCAAAACATTAACTATTTGGGTTTCAGATTTATTTTTCCTAGATCCTTTAATGCCACTGTTGAAACTGCCAAATAGTACCAGTTGGTTTGACTGGAATTAGATGTTAATGTTTCAATCTCCAGGTTGGAGAAGTTCCTCTTTTTTGTCAGGGTTATGTTTAGCCATGTCGTAAATTCTAGGGGCGAGGCCATTAAAATAAGAATATATAGGGGCATGATATTTAAATGACAATAGTTTTCAGCCACCAGATTTAACAACGCCTTATCATTCTTAAAATGGGATTGTTTTCATGAATCACACGTGAACCCTGTTGTAAGAGGATTTCTGCCCTCGGATCTGTGCTGGTTTCTATGCTAGATTAATAAATGAGGGCAACTGTCCCTACAGTTTGGTTATGCTTTAAAACATATAGTTATTTGATGTCAAAGTGTAAAATATACTTCAAAGAACTTAACTTTCTGCTTTTTCAGCTTTCAGAAGCTGCAGGCTGATGTTATCAGGGGAAACAAAGCAAACAGCCGGCCCTTTGTGATGGCTGTCTTGCCCTGCGTGGAGCAGTTCAGGTGGGTTTCTGTCATGTTCTCAGGGAGGAAGTGCCTTGGAGACACCACAAAAAAAAAAGTGCAGGGGATTCGTAGGGGATACGTCCCTCGCATTATTTAGAACACAATATTAAAAACATGTGCATGTAAAATTAAAAACATGAAAGAAGAATTGGAGCCGGCCAGCGATTTTGGGGTATGTGTATGTGTATCGAAACGCTCGTCGGTGTGGACTGTAATCCCCAGACTAGAGTCTTGGCTCAGACTGTTCCGGATATTTTAACGTGCTCCGTGACACGTTGGGGATTGCCGTCGCACCGCCCTGTCCGCCACCCATTGAGCACAGCCATACTGCTTGCAACCATTTCTATGCGCACTGGTGATAAATACCACTTGCAACCACAGCCAGCTACAAGCTCTGCCACCTGCACGCAAGGGGACGGGGACGCTAGACGCCGACGAGGTGCCACTAGACCCAACCGAACAGTGCGGTGATTTCGACTGTCATAGCTTGTGTGTAGATTTAAAGAACCTAAGGTTTTTGTTTTCCAGAATTATTTAGAGGCTTTAACCAGGTCTGATTCTCTAATATATTTGATCAATGTTTTAACCGGTTATGGCCAAAATGTGCCTATTCTTGTTATAAGTCAGGTTCAATAACATAGTTGAGATGTAGGCCTACAGGCCTATATGATATTCCATTATATTCTGAATTGTCACCTGGTGCCTGAATATTTTGTTTTCCTCCACATAAATAAAGACAATTCCACTATAAATTAATACAGAAAAGGCACATATTCTGCATAAAAATGCACCAGAATGCAGGAAATTACGTGTCTGACGCTCAAAATTTCCCACCAATGTTCAAGAGAAACCTACACCCATGTTGACAAGCAAAATAGATTCACTGGACCAAAATAGATTCAGGGAAAGTCAGGGATTCTTTCAGGCACATTCAAAAATCTATATCGACTTTTAACAGAGAAGACATTCTGACACAGCATTTCACTTACTGATAGCTGACTGATGTCTATGGCATTTCAAAAAATTACACTAAATGTATAGCTATAAATCTTACCTACAGCAGCTTTACCTATAACAGGGAACATAACAGGAAAAATCTGCTGTCTACTCTCTTCCAGGGAATACATTGCAAAGAAAGGCAATATTTTCCTCGAGGCTATGAGGGAAAACTGCCTGACTATTGTGACTGTCATGACGGAATCGGGCAATTCTTATCTATTAGGCCCCCTGCACAAGGAACTAAAGGTAAATTCACCCATTCCCCCACATACCCACGTCTGTGTGTGAGTGACCCTGTAATCACAAACATTAATGTAAGAACGTTTTTTTAAATACCATGCTTCTTTTATACGGAAATGATGTGATTCATTAAATCTTTAGTACTTATATTGTCTTGCACCACACAGCAACGATACCCCGCTCTGGGAACAAGTGACTGGTTAAAGAAACATTTGTTTGCGGAGCTGTTGGATGCAGTGGAGATAGGAATTGAAGACTTGCACCTGTTGACAACACCATGCTTTCAGGTAGGCCAGAGAATCAGTGGTGGTTCAACATGACCCCCCCCCCCCCCCCACCCCCCCCCCACCCCCCCCCCCCACACCCACCCCCCCACCCACACACACACACACACACACACACACACACACACATCACACAAGTATAACATCAAAAATAATATGAATATATATTTATTCACCAAAATATATTTGTTTATTTGACAGGTGCTTAATTAACAGTATTGTGTCAGATATATTAGCCTACAAGCTAATTTCATCAGTAGTCTCTGGGCAAGAGGCAACAGCAAATGTACAGGGTGTTCTGCTTTAACTTTGAATAACATTTGATGTAGCATATAATGCATATAAACTGTGAGCATTGGTGGAAAACGTATGGAAGTTTTATAAAACTGGATAACAAATAACGCACACCAGCACACATGCCCCTCCCTGACTGTCTGCATGCCACCATGTTGTGACCTGTGCGTATCAACTACGCACACTGAGCGGGCACTAACAGCCCTCTGTAGACCGGGTGGAGTATTAAAATACAGTAATAGTGTAATAGTGCCATGCGTTGAGCTTGTGCACTGAGACAGGTCCGCATAAGAATAAAGTGAAGTATACTTTGAAGAGCCTGAGCACTCTGCGTCCGCTTTGCCTGAGGCCACGCATTTGGTAGTATACTTTGGCCTTAACTCCTCTCTACTCCCCCCCCTACAGCACTCATAGGCTCATGTCTTCCCTACCCCTCCCACTACAGCCACCCACACTCTTGTGCACAGTTTTGTTTCAAACAGTGAGCAAATGGCTTTAACTCCTTATATAGAGCCATTACCCCCGCCTCAACCAACCCTGCCCCTCACTTTGCTTTCAGGGGCTGATGGGCCAGCTGCATTTGGATCTGACTGTGGAATACGTCCAGAGGCTTCTGAAAAGGGACATGAAGCTGAAGGACAGCAGCATGCAGGAGCAGGCAGCATGGATCGTGACTCAGGACGCACAACGACTCAACACCCTGTTTGACAAACTGGTGAGAGAGTTTCCATATTTACACCTGCAGAAGTGTATCTGCTTCTGTAGAAGTACAAACCGTGTATCTACTCCAGTAGTAGTAATAACCATACATCTGCTGTACTAGAAGTACTAACCATGTAATGTAATTGTAAAAAATGTAAACCATGTAGGTCCCTTTTAGGTGTGTTTCTGTACCAACATGGTGATTTAACTTTTTCAGAATTTAAGTTATGAATGTGAGGAAACTCCATGTACAAGACCTCTTCATACGAACCATGTTGGGTCGGTTCCAGTCCATTGTTTTGGAAACATTTAAAACTGCAGATTGACCTAAGCCAAATATTTTGTATCAGGGCTCCAAGCAGGTTTGGCTAAACAAAGTGCTGCCCAGGATTGCAGAGGTGCTGAAACTCCAAGACCTTCCTTCCATTCAGCTAGAGATAGTGTTGCTGGGAGCTGCCTACCCTGACCTCAGGTAAATTTCATTCACTAGTCACACTTCCTTTTTTTATTTGTTTTCTGCTGTGTATGAGCAACATACAGACTGTGCTCTGTGCTGGGATGATTCTCCAGTTACTGTGACTGAAGGACTCTACTACTAAATAGACTCCTACTAATATGAAAACAGGTATTTAGACAACAGTCACATCTGGCTATTATGGCACAGGTAATGGCCTTTTATTGTATACTAAAAGTAATACTGTTACCATTATTACAATAATATTATTATTACTGCGATTAGTGGTAGCATACTACTAATAATAATTATAATAATATTCCCCCAGAACCCCATATCTTTACCCCAGCTCACCGTTTATGTTTTGAAAGCCAACTGTGCACAAAGGTGCACGTAGCTGTAGGGGGAGGAGTAGAGTGTAGTGTGGCCACTCAGGTGGGGGCAGGGGAAGGGCATGTATTATGAGTTTCAAATCAAAACAACAATAAGGAATATACTTTTGGATTCAGATAATCCTTTTCTGTCAATAACGAAGTGATTTAAAGCATACTGTAAGTAAACCATAATATCAGCAAATTGTACCTGCAATAGCTTGTGTTTAACCTGTAGAGGACAGATGCCACACATTCTTACAGAGGCTATTCAAAGTTTAACAATTTCATACAATTTTATTATGAATTTAACCGGAATGAAATCATCAGTACTTCACCACACCATCAGTGTTTTTTGAATATTTTTTGAATATTTGAATCTAATTCTTTAATTAGTAAATTCATTAAATGAGTGATTTCTACTGTCTTCTTAACGGCCAGTGACAAACACGTCTCTGCCCTGCTCAAACTGAAGACCAACCTCTGCAGCGCTGACCGGAAGAAGGTGAATGCAGTTCTACTGGACACTCTGGCAGAAACCAACCAAAGCACAGCGCAATGCTTTTTCTCCAGAGTACACCTCAAATAAATGTTCTAAAGAATATCAGCTAAATATCAGTCTGGAGGTTTTTCACTGAATTCACTATGGAGGCTTTCAGTGTTATCGTAACTACAGGAGTTTCCAGTAACCACTGCTCTGTGTTTGTGTGTACATACAATACACTGTACATGATATTTTAATCTAAATTATGAGGTTACGATGCCTATAAAAATAGGCTAAAATCATCGACTGCTTATTGTGAACTTGTACATACATGTAAGTCGTAATTGCTGTTACCAAACTACATCTTGGTTTTGTCCAACTGTCCAAAAAATGTTTTTTGTGGTAGTATTACTATTATCCTCCACCCTGTAATCCCAAAGTAATGAACCACCAACATTACCAGCAGCCAAATGGTTTTCCCTCCAGGATGTGTCCAGGAAGTTTCCAGGAAGCGAGGCTGTAGTCCCACAAGTTTAAACAGTTTCTCACTTACAGTAAACGGACAGACAGGATGCAGCCTCTAATAAAGACATGGCAGCATTTGAACGTGTCTGCTACAGGAAAGGGAAACAGGTAAACATCCCGGTTATATTAGTTTCCCTAAAGACTAAGGTGGAAATTAGACATCATACCACAGACTGAATGGCAGACAGATGGATCATGGTCTCCTTTTAATAGCATCATATGATAACATAATACAAACATAAACACCATTGAGAACGTTGAACAAATGCACACGCATAAGTAGGATGACCTGATGAGTACTGGCCTACTATGGAAAATATCCCAAATTATTATATTCATTTCATATTATAAAATCAAACATAAATTATGTGTATCCCTTATTAAACATTCACCATACATGGCTTTCCCTCATTTCATTATGTGGGACAATACAGTGCATTCTTACATAGTAAGACAGGCAAGTAAATAACAAATTGATGCAAACACGATGTTTTACACCCAAAATGTGACACATACTTGATTGCATTAAGGCAATAAGTTGTGATAGTTATGTAAGAAATGCATGTAAAAGAACCAAATTCTACAATTTGCTGAGCTAGCCATAAACATTAGCTCAAAACCACTTGAATTTATATACACTACTGTATCACTACAAAAAATGAGGGGTGGACAGTATAAACAGTATAGAAACAGTATAGAAAGTACACTGGTATGAATTTCCCTACAGTATGGATTTTGACTATACCCTCACAGAGGCAGCAATGCACTAAACGTGCCTAGTCTGCCAGAAAGAATAACGGACACGCCCTTATACATATGGAAAAAACGCATAGCATAGCTTGAAACTACAAACTATCAAGATGGTAGCCGTGTGGAAATTCTTTGAATTGGAAACTCAAAGCAGCTCAACAGCCACCTGCAAAGCGAAGCATACTCAGACGAAGAAAGCCCCGACGCAGCTTTCACTGGCGAGCATGGGCATAAGAGCAATTATATTTAAATAAAAAAAAAATACGAATATACGGTGATATATACTGTTACAGTCCATGCTTAAAATTATACCATGATATACATTTTGGGCCATACCGCCCAGCCCTATAAAGAATAATAACTTATATAAGTGATAAAAATCATCTACAAATAAAAAGAAAGAATGAAAGTCACTTTGGATAGAAGCTAAGTTACCTAATTGTAGATTTCGAGTTGGATTTTGCCCTTTTTAAATAAGACACCAAGTATCTTTTATGAAAACCTGTAGCAAAACAGTTCATATAAACTGAAAGCCCTTATACCTGAAGAAACCCTTCTATTACAGCTACAACATTAAATGGAAGTTTATCCAATGTGGCTAACGTACTAAGTCACTACTGGTGTAACAAACTGATAATAAATTTGTCTTGTCACAATCGATAAACACAGCAACAATGACCTTAAGGGCATCTTTGCAGTGACACTCCAATATCTCACTGACTTTCAACAGCATGAAATTCTATTGTTTGACGCAAGGGTGCTGAGCCAACAGAAACAGTATTAACATTAATATATTAACACAACATCAGACAACAGACAGTTAAGCTTACTACTGGTTTGAGCTAAGCCTTACCCACTGGCAGGTGTCTGTCTGCTCTTATAAGTAAGACTGTCTATGAAACTATTGTATCTGTGTTAAAGTGACTGCACTGCAGTGATTACACAGTGATGAATCCTCCAAAATTTGTGTAGTTAAATGAATGTCTACATTTTGATGGACAAACAAAGGTTTGAAAGTCGCTGTTGGTCTTACCAGGTCTGAGAAGGTGCAATAAATCAAGTTATTGTCTTCAGTGACTCATTTGCTAACGTCACAATTCCACAATTTCTCCAGGCGCCTTCCGTCTGCTGCAGACCAGATGTTTGAGATACACATAGCAGATGTTCGCATAGGCATCATCCATCACCGTCTGACCGAGAGACAAACACGATAGAATGTAGTCATTGTAATCAGAACAAAGACAATTGATGTGTCCAAGACAATATAACATCAAAAACATTTACAATAACAAAACAGATGGCGTGAGTGCTTTGTTTGACAGTCACACCTGAGGTGCAATAACTGACGTTATTTGTGACATGACTATCGGTGGTTTGGAAGTTTCTTACAGACAACAGTGCAAAATGTATTATATATATATACACAGGTGCTGGTCATATAATTAGAATATCTGTCACGATCGGCAATAACTGACGTTAGCTGGTGAGTGTGCACGTTACGTGCCGCTCCCCTGGACTGCGCACCTGTCGGGATTAGCCCGCCCAGGTGCATCCCCTTTAATTTAATTATTAGTTCTATTTAAGTTCCCCGACAGCCTTAAGTGCTGTTGGTCATTATTTTGGTGTGTCTTTTGTTAAGAACCCACGTAACCTTGCGTAAACTTTATGTTTTGCTTTCTTTTATATTTTGTGTTTCTTATTAAACTACGAGCGCAGCTCGTTTCACCATCCTCCGCTGTTCCTGCGTGTCTGTTCCGGCTCGCACTTACACTCACCAGCTAACGCCCGTTACAGAATGACCGACCATAAGAAGAGTGTAGCGGCCGGAGCAACACGCTACTCTGCTGCGTGGCCAGCCGTTTGTGCCCCTTTCCTGGAGGACGTCGAAACACCGCGTTACCTCACCAGTGGGTCAGTATGTCTCGTTGGGACCACGGAAATGGGGTACTACGGCGGCCGGACAGCCTGGTCACTCCCAGCCTGGCGGGGCTGGGCGGAGGATGAGTTCTCGGACGGAGAGGCGCCTCCGCACCTCTATCCCTCGCACACACCGTGAGCGCGCACCGACCGGGGACCCAGGCTCTACAGCTCCTCTATCAAAGACCTCTCGGACTTTGATATGAGCTTCCTCGAACATCCAGAGCCTGTGGAAGATCGGGTGCACGCTCTGAGGGGGAGGAGGCGCGGAGGACGGAAGCGCCACGCACGTGGCACGCCGGTGAGCGCACCTCTCATTACGCCGCAGCCCGACCCACCTGGGGAGTTTGGGGCGGGTTCCAGGTCAGTGGAGGAGTTTCTGGAGGCGTGTGAGTACTGGTTGGCGGCTATGGACGTGGTGGAGGAGGACAAGACAGGACTCCTCCTCGCAGGGCTTGCCGGTCCTGTGCGCCAGTGGGCAGTAGCCCTCCTCGCTACCCTGCTAGGAGCCACGCGCTCTTTTGGGTGGTGGGTGGAGCGTCTGCGGGACACGTTCACAGGCTGCAGTTTTTCATCACAGCCCACTGCGCACCTACACGTGTCCTCAGCCATCAACAGATTGCCTGCCCCAGCCGCTGTGGGGCCGCCGCCGCACTCCTGCCCAGGAGCTACCGTCGGTCCGCGAACGCCGCTGGAGTCGTCGCCCGACTCAGCCGCTGTGGAGCCGCCGCTGCACTCCTGCCAAGGAACCGCCGCCAGCCCACGCACGCCGCTGGAACCGCTGCTTGGGTCAGCCCCCGGTGAACCCACACTACCAGCAAGCCCAGAGGGAGGCGCCAAATCCCACCGGTTGCCGGGAGGCTTCCATCACCTCCGTCTCACCCGGATGAGATCTCCCGGGGACATTCGTCGCCTACGCTGGGGTCTGGATTTGTTCGTTCGCCGTCGCCACCCGACGTCTGAGCAGCCCAAGCAGCGAGGTCTGTCGTGCTGGGGTCCAACACCGTGCGCAACGGCAGTCAGCTCACTCTCGCCGCGTGGGTCAACGAAGGGTCCCGCCGCTGGAGAGTCGCTGCCGCACTCCTGCCTCAGAGCTGCCACCAGCACGTTCACGCCGCTGGAACTGAATCTCGGGCCAGCCGCTGAGGAGCTCGTCGCTCCGCAGCCCATCCCCGGAACTGCAGTGAGCTTGCTCTCGCCGCATGCGCCAACGCAAGGCCCCGCCGCCGCACGCCGGCCTCGGAACGGCCGCCTGCTCACGCCCGCAGTTGGAGTCAGGGCCTGATCCAGTAGCTGTGCAGTCGCCACTGCAGCCCAGCCTCAGGACGGCCACTAGCTCGCTCGCGCCACTGGAGCCGAAGCCCGGTCCAGCCGCCGAGGAGCTCACTACACCGCAGCCCGTCCCCGGAACTGCTGTCAGCTTGCTCTCGCCGCGAGGGCCTCGGAGCTGCCATGAGCTCACTCCCGCCACTGGAGCCGAAGCCCGGTTCAGTCGCCGAGGAGCTCACCGCACCGCAGCCCGTCCCCGGAACTGCCGTCGGCGTGCTCTCGCCGCAAGGACCAATGCAAGGTCTCGCTGCTGGAGAGCAGCCGCCGCACTCCGGCCTCGGAACTGCCATTAGCTCGCTCGCGCCGCTGGAGCCGAAGCCCGGTCCAGTCGCCGAGGAGTCCCCTCCACCGCAGCCCGTCCCCGGAACTGCCGTCAGCTTGCTCTCGCCG
>JAOEHI010053311.1:0-15382 GCA_025447815.1 Percopsis transmontana | reverse complement strand
TTTTTACAGCAGTTTTTGTGAAGCGGACATTTTCTGCCACGAGGAACAATTAAGTACGTTTATTTAAGGATCTCCTAATCAGACTCTATGATAGGAATACAGTAAGAGCCTTATGACCTTAGCTTTAGTTGGTTGTAAACGTGGTCATTGTGAAATTGAAACCTGTATATTTTATCTATCTGCTTGTGTCCACACTGTAGATTAACTTATCCATGTTCCAGTACTAGGACATGTATTGGGTGAAAAAAAAAAAAATTGTATGTATTTCTCCAGATTGTTCTTGCCCAGTGTGATAATTTTTTTAATATTGGCTTGTTCAGGCAAGAGTGTAAATAATGGTATAATGATGCAATTGAAATAATAAAAATATGTTTTCAAACGAAACTGCTCGTGTGGACAGGGCCTTAATTCTTCAATGTGTTGATTACACATTGAAGAATTAAGGCCCTGTCCACACGAGCACAGGCCCTGTCCACACGGGTTTGTTTGCCCACCTGCCAGCATAGGCACTTTTAATTAGTCACGACTGCAGAGATGAGCTTAAAAGTTAAAAAGATAATTCCAGCCAATTTAAATTTTTTGGGTGGCCCCTTTGATTGTAGACATGGAGTCTTGACAGCGGAGATCCTCAGAACTCCTAAACTGAAACCTCTGTATCTATCTGCTTGTGTCCACACTGTAGATTGGCTTATCCATGTTCCACTACTAGGACATGTATTAAGTGAAAAACTTATTTTTTTGAATTGTTTTCTCCAGATTGTTCTTGTCCTGTGTGATTCTTTTTTTTATACTAGCTTGTTCAGACAAGAGTGTAAATGTGATTTGTTAGATTTTGGTTAGAAACAGTCCCTATGGTTGGAAAAGATTGTAAAATGAGGACTAGTTAAAAATAGTCAGTAATTATCCTTTTAAATTGGAAATGTGCTCTCTCAATTGTCATACAATTCAAGCCCTACAGCACCCAAATATGAAATAAACCTGAGCTAGTGCACCGTAAGGGTTATTAGTTATAATGACTGATGCTTCATAATATGGTTTGTCCCGTGAGCAGAAGATCAAGCACAGACCTAACTGACAACACTGTGGTGATCAAAGGCCTGGCCACAGCCTAAGAAACCAGCAAACTAAAGACCGCACCAAAACCAACCTTGAGATTGATAAAATCGGGTTTATATATCGTAATATAACACTTATCCAGACACCAAGAGTCATGCAGAGCATTTCAGATCATTTGGCCAATTTCAGAAATGAAGTGCGTAGCATTTCTGAAGTGACGTTTATGGCTTTACATGATGCACTGTATGTTTCATCATGTACTGGCAGAAAGTAATGGGAAGGCACAGCAACATCCGGGGTACAAAATGAAACGGTAGTAACCGCAGGAGGCCACAATACCTGACTCTCGTTCTCCATCCGTCCCTGGTAGGGGGAAGTTTGCCGTGGTCAAGCGCTGTGTGGAGAAGGCCACGGGGAAAGTGTTTGCTGCCAAATTCCTGAGGAAGCGGCGGCGCGGTCGCGACTGCCGGGCGGAGGTCGTGCACGAGATGGCCGTGCTAGAGATGGCCCGGAACAACCCGCGAGTGGTCAACCTGCATGCTGCCTATGAGACGGACCACGACATCGTCCTGGTGCTGGAATAGTGAGTTCACAGCAGTGAGACTGTTCTGTTCTTTCGAGAAGAGTGTGAGTGTGAGTGTGTGTGTGTGTGTGTGATTTTTGGGATTTTTAGAGATTTACGGGTCCACGTAAACGCATGCATAGTGCATAGTGTCTACTAAAACTTGTTTGGAAACATCTGCATGGGTGCGGGAAGGGCACTTTCTACTTCTTTTATTATAGCGTTACTTCTCCTACATTGTTAATTCTCTCTCGTGGGGAACACTGAATGTGTCTTTCCCAGAATTGACCATATACACATGGCAGCAATGTGTCTCTGAAGTCACTCACTGGGTGGAATCTTGACCTGGAAGAGCTGGTTTACCATTGTAAACAATGATTATTCATTTATTTTTAATACGTTGTATCATATCATAATTTAGCACTTTTGACTCTAGTTTTTTTTATTATTCATTAAAGCCTTATTATGCTTTATAATGTTTTTAGCATTTATTTTTTTTTTCATTATTTGACAAGGGATATTGGGCTATCTAAATGTCAGAACCCAAAGAACCATGTCGACTGAAAGAGTAATATCTCAGGATTTTACGCAAATATGACTGCATATTATTTATTGTGACATATGAGATGAACACTTGAACATTAGAGAACGAATGACAAAAAGCTTTAGTTTAGCCGAAATACTACTTGTGTTTTCAGCTCATACATATTAAGTGTTTCAATATGGAGTATGGGTGTAATCGGAAAAAAATGTGTTGGCGACATGATATAGGCTATATTGCACATAATATACATTGACAGTGTAATTTATTACAAGCTAGCTGAGATAGGTTTGCAAGGTCGCAAACTTTCAAAGCTTATTTGGCATGAGATTGTCAAAGACTTGACAAATGTTTTGGCGTGAGACGAATATATTTATTTGCATGCTAGCCTGAAACAGGCCTAGATGAGGTTAGATGACTTTTGGAATCTGGAAAATTTGGAAAACTCTGTTAGACAGGGATTACAATGATAGGTTTACAGCCTACGGGGATGTCCACTCTGCTGTCGGGATTTTTGTTGGTTAGCCGTGGGACAGATCATTACAGCTAACCTCAGGACAGTATAAACAGTTTGCAACCCTGCATATATTTGCTCAATTAGTAAAAGCCTGTAAATTAGTAAAAGCCACCAAGTAGTGCCACAGACTGTCCAGGAGCTCAATGATGCCCTGATCCAGTTCTGGGAGGAGATCCCCCAGGCCAGGACACCATCCGCCGTCTCATCAGGAGCATGCCCAGACGTTGTCGGAGTGCATACAGGCACGTGGGGGCCATACACACTACTGAGCCTATACTGAGTCACATCATGAGTTGCCGTGAGGAAATTCACGCAAGTTGAAACAGCCTCTGATTTCAATAGTTTAATTTGACTTTCAGTGTGAGTTTGAATCCAGCCCTCAATCAGTTGGTGATTTTGGTTTCCATTGACCGTTGTTAGTCATTTTGTTCTCAACGAATGACACAATGTGTAGTAAAGTAAAATAATAATAATAATAAATATTATTATTATTATAATAAGCCTGTAGCTTATAGCTTAAAGTCAAATGGCCTTGTTGTTCTGTGATGGGCCTTCGCTTTGAATGTTAATTATCTTGACATCGATTTATTTGTATCAACAAGACAAAAACTAGATGAGACACAGATTATTGGCAGGAATCCACAAAACTGTCCTAATATGAATATCTGTTTTGCCAACCGCACCCTCAAAACATGTTGATTCGGAAATCCAGCCCTCAAAAGAACAGTGTCCTCCCTCCGTCTGGAGACGGTTTAATCCTTTCCTGAAAACAGAGTGGGACACTAGAAACCTGCTGATCCTGACATGGAATAACACAAGATGCACTAGGCCTCTGACACACAGTTACTTGAATCACACAGTAGCATCTTGTTTCCTGGAGACATTACATTTTTCGAACCGTGTCTCACTTGCTTAGCTACCTATTTACATTAAAAGCACAGATTTTAATCTTGACTGGCTAAGGAGTCTTTCTTGAGGACACGTCTTGGAGCCGGGGTTGTGTTGATGGACCTTGTGACTTCCTGGTCTTGGTGTCACCTCCTGGACCCAGTGGCACCTTTTAAGCCTTCATCATTAGGTTTACATATTTTATGTTTCACGTCAAAGTTAGAGCACTGTCGGAGGTATTTTTCTAACTTCATCTCCCTTTATATCTTTCCACCCCAAAAGACCACCTCCAGTGTCCTATAAAATGTTGGATGTATTCCGAGGTGCCAGTCTCAGTGTGTGTGTGTGTGTGTGTTTGTCTCCAGCGCTGCAGGGGGGGAGATTTTTGACCACTGTGTATCTGACGAGCTGCTGCCAGAGGCTCAGATCACCAGGCTGATCAGACAAACCCTGGAGGGTGTTCATCATCTTCATCAGAGTAACCTAGTCCACCTGGACCTAAAGGTGTGCACTCTCACACATGCACAGACCTGCACATACTCTCTCTCTCGCTCCTTAGTGATGTATGAATATTGTACATTATAACAAGAGTAGCCTTCGGCATAGATAGATACAGAGATAGATAGAGCCATGGAAAAAATTATATTTTCCATGGCTGTAGGTGCAAAGGCCCACACATACTGGATGTAATCACCTGACGTTAAGAAGCCAATGTTAGGTGCACCTGTTTTCAGACATTCAGACATCACTCACACTGTGCACACACCCTCTTTGCACACACAGCTCAGGTGTATGTATTTCTGTACGAGTTTAGAATGTGTGTTCCATGACTCGGGTCAGCTCGGGGAAGACAAGAGATGGTAAATTGCCCAGATTAGTCCTGTAGTCAATAGGCTATGCCTGCCTTTTATGAGAAACGAGTTCCTAGCCCAGAGCCAGGCACATAGTGGGCAGGGCCTATTTATTCCTGCACCTTGCCATAAAACACCTTAGCAGGAATCGGCACAGGTTTTGGCTGAAGGATGCCTTTATTTGGTTTAATCTAGGTTTGTTAACTAGGATAAAATGCCCATGTTTTTCTTTTCATTCTGGTTCACGACTGTGTGTGCTTGTCTGTTGTGTATTATTTGTAGCCCCAGAACATTCTCCTGACCAGCCTGTCTCCTCTGGGAGACATTAAGATCGTGGACTTTGGCCTGGCACGTAGGCTGGGCGCAGTGGGAGAACTTAGAGAGATCCTTGGCACACCTGAGTATGTGGGTAAGATGGCAGCCATAAAAGATATAAAATTTATAAGATCTGGCCAAAATAAAACTGTATTATGACAATACTTTGGTTTATTCATCTACCCAGCAAGGTCGGTCACTTTGGTAAGATAATTGTCCATACTGCTATCAAGCCATAAATGTAACTCACCCTGACAGCTAATCTTGTGTTATTAGTTGCATGACCTGTAAAAAGAAAATGCATGTATACCAGTGTTCGGGCTATAGCCTATTAACAGAATACATTTTATTCTCACCCTTTTCGCCATATTAGCCCCTGAGATCCTGAATTATGAGCCAATCACAACGGCATCTGATTTATGGTGAGTCCTTGCAAGCTACATGTATCAGGAAACAATGTCCTATGTCAATGGTTCTCAATGTGGTTGCGAGATTATTTCAAGATTTTGAAATAACCGTCCTATATTTGAGCGCAGGGATTTCAGTATGCGTTTCTAAAGGCCGTAGCATGCGTACGCAGTCCGGGTGTGGTGCGCGCGTACCGTTCGCATACATGACCACTTGGCATACTCTGTTTTCATGTTGGCGTGGATGCGTTTCTGGACGCATGCGCACTACAAACTCACTTCTTCAAAATGATGCTCTCTTTCCACCTGGTCAGCAGTTTTAAAGTGTTCTGTCACTTCCAGTCCCCCTCCTCTGCCTATTCCCACCAACTGGATCGGCATATTACTACACACTCGGTTTTCGCACATGCGCAGTCAAGGTGCAGGCAAAGTGTACGAGACGCGCAGTCACAAAATTTTGGCAACGCGTGACAAAATTTGCGCCGCGTGTACGCGGAAGCATGCCACAGCCTTTACGTGTGTGCGTTTCTCAGGAGCGTGGGAGTCATCGCCTACATGCTGGTGACCGGAGAGTCTCCATTCGTGGGGGATGACAAGCAGGAGACGTACCTCAACGTGTCTCAGGTCAACGTGGATTACAGCAGGGAGACTTTCTTCAGGGTGTCTGAGATGGCTGTCGACTTCATCCGCATGCTGCTGATCAAAACTCCTGAGTGAGTCTGACTGAAGGGCTTCTCGGGGCTTCACTGCTCATTGTCTTTTTATTATTTTTTTTATGTTTTTTATAAGCAGGAATTCCTTATTGAGCTTAACCTAAATAGTTGATTAAGCCTCTCTTTTCCTTGTCGGGATGTATGGCTTTAAACCATTGACATTCAGTTTAATGAACCCTATTGTGACGTGTGTTTTTTAAGCAGTAGAAAACAAGAACAAGATAAGAGAACAAGTTATTATACCTAGTATCATTTTATGTTTGCTAGAAAAAAATGCAGAGTCACTATGCTGACTAATAATGTATTGGCAAGATACTTTTCAAGACAAGATCTTGTCTCCCCAGTCCTAGGCTGTCTTCATTTCCTCTTAATTGATGGCGTTTCCCTCTAGGGACCGGCCCAGTGCTGCAGACTGTCTAAACCACCCATGGCTATGTCCTGGTCCAGAGCCCGTCACCCCCCGTGCCACCCGGGAGAGGAGCAGTGGGGCCAAGTGGGCCGCCCCACCCGAGGACCCCGAAGACAAGGAGAATTTCCTGGACTCTCCATACGCTCATTCTAAAAGGTTCCGCTCCGACGAGGAGCCGCCCGCTGCTTTAGACGGTGACCTCTGAAGGAACTGCAGGGAGACGGGGCGTAGGACAGGGTAGCCCGCTGCCCCCTCGGGTTTTTAAATTCTTTTATGTGTTGGGAAAAACAAATGTCACTGTCTGCCATCAGAAGCACTTAGATGTTGTTTGTGTTTCACTCCTTGGTTGACTACAAGAGCGAACGCTCAAGCCAAAGATAACCAGCTAATATTTGAGATCTAACGTTAATTTATCATTGTTGGAACACATGGAGGCTTATGTGTGCGTCTCCATTGCTGCAGTACAGTATGTTCACCTAAATTAAGTAATGCGTTTCATTGTCACCTGTTTTTTTTTGTGGTGTATTCTGTGTTGGTTCCTCTTTTGCCCTGTATTGAAAATGGCTACTGGTGGGCCTCATGGGTAATCTATGCAATACTGCTCTTCTGAAACTGGGACAGCGATTTACTGTTTCTATGTCACACTTTGCCCACAGGCCAGAAATAATTTGCAATGGTCAGGCTCATGTTTAGGTCCAATCGCTACAGGATTGAGTACTGTAGTGTCATACTAGGATAAACAACACTGTAATGCAGAAGTGTGACGTCGTCATTTGCCTGCTAGAAAGAACCTTCAGTAGAATCATTGGGGATCAGAAATCTGCGTAAATAATTGAATGTGAGTTTTCACAAATCTAGCCATGGCTTTGATATATATATATATATTTTTTTTTAAATTTTATTTTATTTTCCTTCCCTGAATTTTATTTATTTTTTTTTACAAATCAATAGGATAGTGTATTTATATGTCTACTATGGCCGTGTGTTTTTTCATGCCACAGGCTATGGGTCATAACCTAATTTCTTGCTTCCTTTTACATCGCCTTGCTGTTCGATTAGTGATCTACTTCCTCTTCATGAAAAGCCAGCTGTAGGCCACACAGTTCCACATGGTTACACGCAACCATTTCACATTCCTCTTAATGCTGGTGCCTTTTTCTTGCGCTCACGCATACCAGAAACCCAGTAAACCCCTGGAGGCTTTAGATACAAACTATGTTTAATAAGTAGAACATGCTCATGGCCAATCGTCCAACCTCCACGTAGCCCCATTCCAGAGAGGACTCTTTATTCCGTAACTTTGTAAGCAACTACTAAACTACTAAATATATCTACATAAAATTATTTTCACCAAGATTATTTAGGAAGCCTCTGAACAGAGGCAAATGTATTTATGCTATGTATGAAAATATAGTGACATTCAGTAAGTGTCATGCTGGTGTCTGTGACATTCCCATAGAAAGACATTTGAAACTGTAACGGCTCCTAATAAATGACTCATCCAGGCAGTGACGTGACACACCCATACTTACTCAAATGTGCTTCCTCCTAAAGCTCACAGCCTCTTCTAAGTAGAAGTATTATAACGCGGTTAGTAATTACTCACCGTATAAGCACCCAGGTATTATACAGACATGGGAAGCCTTTATCTAAATTCCCTCCATCTCTACATCGCTGGGAGACAAACTGGAACTTGTTTGCCAACGGTCATCTGACTCGTTTTAATTTGATCAGCATTAAAAGCTATGTTATACTTTCTCTATGGCCTGGGTGCCTTTAAGCTATGTTCCCCATTCTAGACCAAATCCTGGTGAAGCGTGGTACCGGGAGCACAATGGGCTGTGTGTCCGTCCATGTTTCCAATGGATTCCTCTGGTTTCATCTCAGGGCAGACTGTCAGGCTGGTCTCTGTGCCTCTCCATACGGCGCTTTTGTTTTCTACTCTTAAAAAATACTCTTTACGGTCTATTATTTATGTTGTGGGGTCATGTTGAGGTTGTTAATATTTTGATGTTATTGTGTGCTCGTGTGTATTTTTTTTAAAATTTTTTAGTGGGAGTTGCGAAGGATTATAAAGATAGTAGAGTATTATAGTTAAAATAAACCCATGTTGAGCTCCAGTGAGTGTGCGTGGTAAAGGGAATAGTTGGTTCAATGGTACTGGAAAGTAAAATAAGATGGATTTTGAAGATTGCTCGGATGTTTTAAGTCAAAGTATGTGTCATGTACGTTAATGAATGGTTCAGAGTGGAGACTCTTGATATTGATGAAAGAATTATGATTGGAAGGTGAGTATTGTGGAAGCTGTTGGGGAGGAATTTGTGAAAGTTTTGAATAGAACAGAGAGGGGCGCTCGCAATAGGGAAAATCAGTTGTATACTGTGAAACATAAAGTGATTTTTAACGTTACGCTGAAGATGGGCGAGGAATTCAGGCGTCAACTTCTCATTGAATTACAGCGTTTGGACTTTTAATAGCTGGTATTTTAAAGTTTCTATTGAAACATTCCCTTTTGTTCAGAGTGCCAAACCAAATAAGACCACTGTGTGTGTGTGTGTGTGTGTGTGTGTGTGTGTAACAGGTTAGTAGTGCTGTCACCCGCTGGTACAGTGGCCTTTGTTTCTAGCCATGAGCTCATCTTTATGCTGTCATCCAGAAACTGGAGCACTGCGCTGCAAAAAATGTCCGTCTTCACAACCATCTAAATGTCTAAATGAGTTCAATATTTTTTGTGTGTGGGGGAAACAGAGGGGTTGTTTTACTGGCTTTCAAGCACTTCAACTTGTTCTAAGAATTTTAATAAAATAAGTGCTTCTTGAAACGAATCAAAGGAACACTTCATTTTTACATTTTTGAAACGATATCCAAAACAAGTAAATTATCTCACTTCAACCCAGAAAATGGAATTATACTATATGTTGATGTTGAGGAGAATTACTTTTAAAGATGAATTACAGTTGCAGGGCTGTAACTGTCCTACCATCTTATGTCGCATGAAGACAACATGCTTAAATCCTAGTTGGACAAAGTGATTGGCAGTAGCTGGTCAGTAAACATCACTTGACTTGATGATAATGTGTTTTGTTTTTTGTATGTGTTGTTGACCCGATTAAGTGTTTGTTCAGCTGCCACTGGTTTTGTCTGGACCAGCAGTAGTATCATCCTCAACACCCGGGACTGTCGCACGAGTTCACCGTACTTTCCTGTCCAGCTTGTCCAGAGTATTACTAAAAGATAAATCTGAGTCAAATGCAAACGAGCACAAGCAAATAACTTATAGAAATGTTTATTTTGTAATTTTAGTTTTTAGTTTTTTAGTTTTTTTAATGTTTGCTTGAATTTTTAAATGATTTACTTAAAAAAAAAAAAGATATCTACCTATTGCTATATTCTTATAGACCACAGGCTAATATTTAGGCATTGCAATGCAGACCGAAAAGATTAAAGATTGTAGAAAATCCTTAATGTTTTGTGATTTTTGTTCTCCATGTCCATGCAGTGTTTTATGTCTTGATTTATTTCTGTAACGACACTGCCACCTGCTGTTTGCAGTGATCTTTGCAGACTCACTGTAAGATTAAATACAATGTGCAAGGAACAGCATAACAGTGAATGACATCAGTGGAATGGAATAAAGTATGTACATTCAGTTCAATTACATTAGAGATAGTATATGTGTGTGTATGTATACATGCTCGTTTTATCATATTCTTTGCATATGTGGAACGGCAAATTTATCGCCAATTAGAAAATCAGTCACATCAGAGATGCACTTTGTATGTGGAAACCACGTCTAATTAATGGGTTTGGCTATTTCAGCCACATCCATTACTAATCGGAGCATAAAATCCACCATACAGCCATGCATCTCCTTAGACAAACATTAGCAGTAGAATGGGTCATACTAAACATACATGCTCACTGACATTCAATGTGGCACTTTGACAATGTTAAGAGTTGGCTGGAGTAGTGTCAAGCACGCAGTCATTGGAAAGTTCAATTAGGATACATTCATTGGCTTGACTGTATTTGGAATACAACTGAGATTCATTTTAGCTGGCTGGGGACTCAAACATTCAATACTGTCCTAACGAAAACATAATTAACCACTTTGCTTTCACCAACGCTTCTTATGTAAACTTAATTCAAATATATGGCTTAACATTGGAATAAATTACGTAGTAACACTATACACAAACAATAATTAAATTTCCCAAATTAAATTGTAGAGCTATTGCATTCTGATGATAAATAGCTCTACAAAAAACACAAAGCACAAGTCAGAAATCAAAATAAAAAATGATAAACTTAGGCTGCAGCATATTCAAAGGAAATCGCTGAATGTTTTCAATTTGCCATGTTTACAAGTGGATTTAGCTTATGAAAATTAAGACATTACATGTAATTTCATCCCTATAGCATAGGCGGGCCTGAATGCAATCATTCAACGGGATTTCGACTGCGTGCTACGTCCTAAATCCCCAGTGCAGCTCAGAACTCCTGGATGACGCGGAAGTGGTTTGTGATGGATGGGGGTTCGTCTTCAAAGTGCAGCTTCTTGTTTACACGGGCGCCGAACTCCTCCAGCGTCTTGACGAAGTGTCTGTGTTCACGGCCCACCCAGGAGCGCATGGGGTCGCACACCTCGTACGGCGTCACGTGGGTGTGGATCCCCACACCACTGGAGGCCAGCTCTCTCAGCACCTGCTTGTCGGTCACCCAGGTCTCGTTGCCACCCGGATGTCCTCCGTCCAGCCAGTACAGGTCTGCAATCCGGTCCACGAAGGCTGACAGCTCCGGGTCCGCCCGGGCTCCTGCCAGCTCGTACACTATCTGGTTCAGAACCACGCAGCCTTTACTAAAGCCCACCAGTGTGAGTGTAAACCCTGAGGGGATAGTGTCGCTCCCTGCTGGTGGAATGGGGTGGGACAGGTTGGCTTGCTGCATGCCGTTGCCCAGCAGGGACCTGTAATCACAAATAATATAAAGACTTAATAGTGGATTCTATCTAGATGTAGACATTGTCCTGAGTAATGTGATCTTATGTGGAGGCTGAAGGCATTCATGGACTAGTAACGTACTACTGTACGCAAGACTGTATTATATGACTGCACCTGAAAAAAGGAAATGGTGGATTCTATCAGACAGCGTCACCTTCGGCCGTAATGATTTATTTCCATTTTATTGTTCTAACACTGCCTCATTATTTATTCCAGTTAAAAGGGTAGTGTGTATTTATTGGCCAGAGGGCGGTAAGCAGATTATGGGTTTTTGAGTATTATGAGTATGATTATGGGTTCCTGTACAACAGCAACAATCGTGCTCCTCAGATTTGCATACAAACAATATGGTTCTCCCTTAAAGTAATTTCTCCTAAACAAAAGATTTCACTGCAATTAGAGACAAAACCTACAGATAATGTACATTTACTGTAGCTACATGGCAAATTTGCAAACGACCTGAGGTGGCGAATGGCGCCAAAGTCAGACGAGTGCTCCGGGGCTCCAAACAGGTTGCTCTCCACAAAGTTCTGGTAGCAGCAGAACTTGTGGAGGTACATGCGGGAGGCTCGGACAACCCACACATGATGGTCGGGAAACCGGCGACCCAGGGCGAGAGCGACCTGCTCCAGGCTCCAAGACAGCCACTGGGATCCTTCAGGCTGCAGATACATCTCCTCCATAAAGTTCTACATGATGGAGAAAGAGGGGGAGAGGAGGACTTTCCATATTTTCCCCAATCCAGACACATATCATAGAATAGTATAAATACGCTTTAAAAAGCAAGAGTATTGGTTATTTGCAGGGGAACAAAAGCATTGACATATTTTTCCATAATCAACAACTTGATTACTTTAACACATTGAATCCACTGGGGTAGTGACGTTATTGTCCTAATGAAGCAAGTGAAGAACACCCACTTCATTAAACTGAAAATGGGGGCAACTTCAAAAGCCATTAAAGTTCTGCTAAATTAAGCCGTTACTACGCGAGTCTCAAAACAAAAGACTTGCCCTCGATCTGTTCAAGATAATCAGAGAAAGTCCAAAAGCGTCTAAAAATACCAGAACTTTCATTGTTCTCAGAGGGGTGACCTACTTAATTCGTTCCATCATCAGTAGCTCCCTCAAACTGGGCCCTCGTCGAACCGAATGCCCTCATTCGTTAAGCACGGAAACATCCACATGACAGCATCCAGCAAATGCCAACATCCTCTGGGAAATGTTACCGCACCGTGAGAATATAAACAATTCCTTGGAAAGCCTCTTTGTTGCAAAAATTAAAACTTCCCTCGTAGTAACAAGGCTGTTTTTTTGGATTTAGAGAGTAGGGGTACCAAGTTGGACTGGTTAGTATGCAGACGTGCTGCTTATCCTGTGTATTTAGGCAAAGCTAAGGCAAGTGTTTGAGTAAGGGTTTTTATTTGACAACTTTCTTAAAGCTATACCATACTAATTAATTTACGCCTATAGTGTAGCCTACTTGTAATTACGGTCATTCTGGGTCATGGAAAATGTCATTGATATATTTGTGATATTATTGAAAACGTTAATTAATTGTCTAACCTAATGCTTTACTTTAATGTGTTTGATTGCAATATTTCCCACATAGAACGATTTTTATGGACTCCCACTTAAGACAATGATGATGGTGATGACACGCCCCCCTTCGGTTGGTTCGGTGAATGCGCATATAAAACTGGTGGGGTTCAGTACATCCAACAAGGTTAAGAACCACTGGTCTAGTCTATTCATGTGAGCTGTCACGAGCTATAGCTTAGTGGCCACAACGCTACTGTATATAAAGTTGCAATTGAAAAATATGTTCCACAATAATATATTGACACCATGGATACAACATGGAGTCACTGGACTGTGGAGTTAAAATGAATAGCTGCTTTATAACATTTCACCTATCATGGAAAATACTATCACTGTAATACCACTCAAAACAAGCGTCTGCTAAATTACCTAATTGTAAAATTATTATTATTATTATTATCATTATTATTATTATTATTGTATATATATACAGCAGGTGTATGCACTAATTGTTTGTAAACGGGCCTTAATAACCCAAATCCACTATTTAACGTTACTTTACCAGTGGCGGTATTCCTATGTTAATGTGAGTGACTGGCTGGTACTGTACAGCGAGTGCCTTACTTCTGACGTGAGACTATGAATATATCCAGGACCTGTAGCCCACCCACCTGAATGTCCCCGTGGAAAAACACAACATGCGCATCCTTGCTTTGGTCCTGATCCGGCTCTGCAGGCCGGAGAAGCAGCAGGTCATTCACCCGGCCTGGATCGGAACCAGGCACTGCGACCAGCCGCTGTAGCCGCTGCAGGCTTCCTGGGCGCAAATCCTGCGATCCTGACGAACACAGCCCCAGTGGAGGAGTGGCTGTCGTTCCTGTCATGAAGCTCATCACTTTAGATGCAGTTAATACAGAAAAGCCCAGTGCAAGCCGCTGGAGAGAGATCATCGACACTAAATAAATTCAGTTTAATTTTCTAAATTGACGCGACAGTTGCGTTGCTACCGTTGCTGCTAACATCGCTATTAGTTGCTAAGCTATTCAGCCAGCTAGCAGGTTCTGCTAGCAGCACAGCATCACTAGAATTCATTAGCATGTCCTTATAATGTCCTTAGCATGATATACGTCTACCATTATATAAAGTTGTGACCTGATACTTCTCTCCCGAATTGCTCTATTTTTCTAGAAACTCAAAATATCAGCAGTGTTAATATCCGCGTACATGGTGTATCTGTACACAGGGGGGCGCTGTCTAGTCGGTAATATTGGAAAGCTGTCAACGTGATAGGTTTGACGCCCTCCGCGCATGTCTGTTTTAGCTGCTCTTGCTTGGTCATAAGTTTCACAGATCTCAAGTTGTAATGGTAGTAAATCTTTGTGTATTAAACCCATTCGATACGTAAAGAAATTAGTGAAACATAAGTAACTTTCAGTCGCGTGGTGGGTAAACACACAAGATACAGTGAGTGTACTTTTGTATTCTTCCTAAATAACGCACGTATGACTGCAGCAGTCAACGTCTTGGCAGTTTTAGTTTAGTTTCCAACCATAGTCACACCATAGAATTTAATTTAACTGAAGAAAATGTCGCGTTCAGCGTTCATTACCAGCTTCTTTCACCTGGAAGGTATGCCGTCTCATTCTGAAATGAAATGCATAACATTTAAAATTGGAATATGTTGACACAACCATTGTGGGCATGACGTTATCCTTCCTAGCAATTGGACGAACAGGTTCAGTGCGCTACAGCACCGGCAGAGGTGGTTGTATCTACCATCCACTTGTGCATATGTATAGCTGTAACACAACAATCCACAGAACTAAAACAGAAATGATTGCTTTGTTGTTGTTAGCATATACTGTATAAGTAAAGGTTGTTAGCCATATGAACGTTGTTCAACCCACAGCCCAACTCCTCCATGTTTTGTAACCTGGCGTTCAGTCCATTTCCGTTTACTTTTATTGAACGTTTAGTAGGCTTAACGTTAAACCGTCCTGAACGCAGCCTTTAAGTTCTGCGAAGGGGTTATGGATCTACAGAATCTTAATAAGGTGTCC
This sequence comes from Percopsis transmontana, assembly GCA_025447815.1. NCBI lineage: Eukaryota > Metazoa > Chordata > Actinopteri > Percopsiformes > Percopsidae > Percopsis > Percopsis transmontana. Next base: position 522 of record JAOEHI010053311.1, on the reverse strand, counting down.
ATTGCATCACAATTTAGTCTGTTCATCAGTGAAGAGATTTTCATCCACATTTTTTTGTGCATAGGGTGATAAGGATGAAAATATGCTATTTCCCATCTGTCCCCTTTCTCGTACTCTTAACTCTCCATCAAATATTAGTTACAGAGTATTGTAAAATCAGGGTTTTCTGGACACACTCCCGAATGGTAAAAAAGAATTGTTTGCTGTGTTGCAGAGAGATGTCTTCCAGCGCCATGGTGGGTCGTCGGTTAGTGGCTTGCCTCCTGAACGTGTCAGAGGCTCGCAGAAAAGAGCTGGTGGAGACCGTGGCCAAGGCAGCCTTGTATGAAAACGGAGGCAAGTCTGAAATGTAGGCCAAAGAATATTTGAGTGAATGCACATCTCTAAAGATAGCTCATAAATTTTTTTCTTGGGAAAAGGCTGGGTGGCGTTACGCCTGGCAAAAAGAACCAATCGTAAGCAATAAGTCAGTGATGACAGGAACACTGACTTATTGCTTACGATTGGTTCTTTTTGCCAGGC
>JAOEHI010053310.1:0-15383 GCA_025447815.1 Percopsis transmontana | reverse complement strand
TATATATATGTATGTATGTGTATGTATATATATATATATATATATGTATGTATGTGTATATATATATATATATATATATATAGGTGTTTACTGTTTTTACTCGAAATGTATTTTAATGGCTAGTAGATCAAGTGTTTGCCATTGAGTAAGTGCCCTGAGACACTGAATCTCCAGCAGATGTCAAGGAGATGCTGTTCTATCTATTTAACGTCCAGCAACACCATTATTACACCTGTATGCTCACATGTTCAGAGCACTGTACAGACTCACCATACAGCAAGCAAGCACATTCAAGCTGACCACACGGTGACGCTATGAAAGGCACATTATTTATATCTCCTGGTCTGTTTGACCCAGAGTTATGAAACTTTCCCAGAGATATGATTATGATAGATAGGCTTTGATGTACTGTTGACTTTGGCCACATCATCTGTAACATGCGTTTGGCACCTTTTAGAAGCAGGCACACATGGGTGTAGCATATCAGTGGCACTATAGTTGATATTGCACTGCACTTCACGTAACCTCCACAATCGGTGGAGTAAAAAGTCAGTTGTAAGTCAGTAAAAAGTCAGTCAGTTTTGTGACGTTGGTTATGGTGATACGGTGGCATGTGCCCGGTAATAGGCATTACGAGGACTTTTCCACTATTTCACAATCAGTGTTCATCTTTGGTGATGCATCTATGTATCCGACATAAGAAAAAAATAGGTTATCGTTGATAATAAGTTGTTAATTTTTTTATGATTCCAAATGCTTGCCACTTATGTTTATGTGCTAAATTTGATTGATTGACAGTGTTATTGTTCATTATGACCTCATCACCATACATCTAGCATAGCAGCTGATGTTCCATCTGAACGTTCACCATGTCTCTGAAGATGTAGTTGTGGATGTAATTTGATGCGATGAAGAAATTGGGCTTATGGGAAATGCAGTCTTTACTTAAGAAAAGCTTCTCTTATAAAAAATTACTTGTGGTGTCTTTTCTATATCTCTATAGTGTGTGAAACCTACAGAATTAGCTGTTTTATTCTTCATAGCTCTGTTCCCCCCGCTATGATGTTTACTGACATTGGCACATCATTATCTACGCCAGTAGGTGTCAGTATACAGTACAAGAACTGCTTAGGGGACCTTTAATATTTACACACTATTATAATAACTAGCCTATTTTGGAATGCTTCCCATATAGAAACAGTGTAATGTGAGCTCCAGCACTCTGCCTTGAAGACGTTATTCTTTGTATTGTTGCTGCTGTGGTCTGTGTGGGCTATGTTAACTTAAGCTCTCATGGTGGAATGAACTCTGACCTTTGCTTAGTGTCCCCTTCCCAGAGGCCCATGTCTAGTGGTTGAGGCTATTTATAACTGAAGAAATATCAGGACTGGGGCATGAAGTGCTTTGTGATACTGTTCTTCTGCTCTATTGGCCTTCTTTGAACCTTATTACTGACCCCCCTTACTGTTATTTTAGTGCACACTGTAGTTGGGTTGGGGGCTGTTGGGCTACAATGCCTCCTATGCAGTGTGAGTGTCAGTATTTATGAAGAACTGTAACATGTCAAACATTACCCTTTAACATAATTTTAACATAAACACACATAAATATATTTTAAGCATAACAAAAAAGATAATTTAAAAAGTGATTTTCAAAATATAGTTTTATGACTAAATTCGTGAAATTTAGAGATGTCTACAATATAACTGTGACCTAAAGTATGACATTAAAGCAGCAAAAAAGTATTTGGTCAAAACAATAGTGATTTTCTAAGTCCAAATGCAGACAAATAGACATTCAAACGTTTTTTTGCCGCACACATTTTCGCGGCTCGGAGACACAATTAAGCAAAGGGTTTTAATGCTTACCGAATAAATGCATTATAAAATGCTTACAGTCAAAACACAACTGGGCACACAATTGATCTATGATGCATGTTATTTTACCAGCAGCATTTAAAATATATTAAATAGATAAATATTATAATTACCAACTTGGAAAATGGGAGATTTACACAGTGCAAGGCAGTTAAAAAAAGACATGTTAAAACGATAATCTCTCCAGATTTATGGTTGTACATCTGCACTTTAGACAGCATTTCACATTTCTCAATTGTCAGAGTTAGCCTCGTTATCTGTGTTTTGAGCTCTCTACCTGACCCGTCAGGGATGGACCTGACGAAGGTGGGCAGCATCTTGACGGTGGCGGTGGCATTGGTGTTTCGGCCCAGACCGCTGTCCATCTCTCTGCGGAACCGGGTCATGATGTCCTTCAGCGTCTCATCCGAGAAGCGCATGGAGAACAGGTACTTGTCAATCTGAGGACCAACACAGAAGACATAGATGGTTGTGAATAAATGTTATTTTACACAGGCTTTCAGGCTATTTTAAAACAACATATAGAGTATACTGAGCCCAGTTGTGTATTTATAGTATTTATCATTATCCTCACAACAGCCCAACGTAACCACAGCATAAATGTTATAAACTGAAAGTGATGGATGCAGCGCAAGATAATACATATGGAAACATTAAATATTGTAGGCCTTATTTTAGATTTTAGAACTTTCACTGCTGCCATTTCCACAAATTGTTTGCGAGTCGAAGGCATTAAACAACTTTTGCCTCGCCAACAAACAGTATGCATTACATTAGTCTGTACCGTCAACCATGAATGTCTTTACGTTAGTTATTTAGAAAAGTGACTGATCTTTGCTTTGTGCCTCAAAAATGTTATGTGATGAATGGCAGTTTTTTAACAGTAGCTTTAAAAATGTTAAATAATTATGTAACATTAATGGTGTCAACCCCCCCCCCCCCCCATTAATGTTACATAACTATTTAACATGCCATAGTATAGTATACAATATAGTACAGAAATCCAATATGAGCCGTGAAACAGAATTCATTGTCATCTGACTCTGTGGCGCATTTCCAAGAGACCAGCTCCAAACAGTACGATTATGCATTGCAGTATTATTATGCAAAGCCAAAGCCTTAGGAATTTTAGCTAAAATAACATTTTTGTTGTAGTGAATCGAATATACATTAGTTTCACACAAATATTTTCAAGTTTATTTTGAGTACATATTGCATTATTTTAATAATACAAATACAAGCACAGTTACATCATGCAGAATGTGATTGCATCATTTAGGTCCCCTTCCTATCCCATTTCCAATTAAATGTCTTAACATTCCTGTGAGGACCTGCACTGTTGCTGCACTGCAGCGTCATGTGTGACATCACAAATCCCATCTCAAGCCCCTCCCTCTTCAGTCCCTTGCGAAGCAGCTCTTGGAGCTTTGTCATTCCATCCAACTTTAGGTGCTTCGTACCAGGCTTATATCCCGTGACAACAGACTAGCTAAGAATTAGATTTGATTAGCGCTACCTCTGTATCTCGCTAACTAATTTAGGTCCTCGCTAGCAGTAACTAGGGAATTGATCTGTGGTGTGTGTGTATGTGTGTGTGTGTAAGTAAGCTAGCGGGGCTATAGCATATCTCTGCAGCAAGACAACAAGAGAGGGTGAACAGCAAAAATGACGTGAAAATCTGAATGCAAGAAAGACTGGCTGAGGGAGAGGGAAATAGTAAGAAGGAGAAGGATGGAGCTCACGGCTCCACCGCACCCCCCCACACACACACACACACACACACACACCCACACAACTACCCGGCAGACACCTGTCTGCTTCAGACAGCTTCAGCAATCGATGCCCAGCAAACACTTTTTTAATTAAAGCCCCTGTCCGCACCCACCGCAGCGTGACCACCACCGCTAGAGCAAAGGCCCTCTCTCAAGGACATCCGTTACTGAGAGGCTGATACTGGACACCAGACACTGCTAAGCCCTAGCATGACTGACAGCAATGTCCCCGCATCAAACTAGAGGTTCATTCTGGCCTCCAGTCTGCTGTCAAAGTACAGCATTGTGCCTGCACAGCCCGCTACGCCTAACCACAGGCATAATGTGGACCCACGGCCACCATCACCCAGTGCTCGTAGCTGCAGATAAAAGCTCTGTCATTTACACAGCTGTCCAATGCCGCACAGGACGCCTGCAGGGGCTATCTGAACCGGCCTCGACTCACCTTTTTGAGTTGATCATCCTTCAGCTCAGTGAAGTAGTACGCCAGAAGCTGTGCCGCTATCATCCTGCCTGCACGCTTGCCAGGAGCTGTCAGCGACTAAGGGTGCTTAACAGCTAAATGAAGGAGGGACAGGAAGGCCGCTAACGTCTCTCCGCCGTGCCTGCTGGCTTATCCCCAGTTAGCCTGAAGTGGAGGACAATCTAGGCCTGAGCGGCCTGGGGAAGTGCAGGGAGCCAAACTGTAGAGAGTCCAGTCCAACAGAAGTGTAGCAGCGCCTGCACCCGCTAGTCTGTGCCCCTGTGTATCAACACAGGCACGCAAATACACTCACCAGCAGAAGGTACACACACTCCTCCTGAGCGCTGCTAGCTCTTTCCGCTAACTGTCGGGAGACAGCAGTTCTGCACTGGAATGGTGGGCTTGCTATGCCCTGCCCCCACCCCGCGTGCTGATTGGCTGAGCAGAGGCGACGTGAGCGGAGAGGGAAGGGGGGAGGTGCAGGGGCTTCTCCTTCAGTAGCAGAGGAAGAGAGAGGAGGGGGTGTGGGGCTGAGTCAGAGAGATAGAGACCCCCGCCCAGCACGTCTAGCACGTTGCCACGGCAGCCACAGGCGGACGTGCAGGCGGGCAGGGCATCACATGACGATGTCAGGTCACTCACTATCTTCTGCAGCAAGCATCAGCCGGACTGCGATGGGTGGCAGAAGCACGATCACCTAACCCTTTTTTACCCATGGGCCTCTGTGTCTTTCTTTCGTATTGTAAACCATAGACTTTAGAAATGTATGTGGCCCCCAGACGTCATCCACCTGAGCAAGAACCCTCATCACAACACAGTAACAGATTGAGAGATTTAGAATATAAATGCATTTGTCAGTTTAGTAGCTGAATCAAACGACCCATTTGCCCTTAGAGCGATCTCCTCTGAAGCATTTCACTACAGCTGTGTGTGGGGGGGGGAATACGCATTTATTATAAATGATGTTACTGTATCAACAAATTCCTGAAGGGCATACCATTATTGACCATGTTACCCATAGAAATACAGAATGTTTGGTCGAATCCCCCGCCCGCTAAATGCAACAGCCGAGCCCTGACGCAACATATCTCAGCATTGCTAATCTCCCCATCTGCAAATTCCCTACGTCACTGTGCTGTGCGTATGGCAGCCAGAGGCAGCTGACTCAGTGACGTAAAACAACTGTGAGGGATGTTCCCTTTTCCCCTGCACACAACCGTCTCCACTACGGACTTCCCTGCTGCCCCCCTCCCCCACACACACACAACCACCCCGCTCCTCCTATTCTCCTGTTTTTCTCTACCACAACCACAGGGAAGACAAGACTTCATGAATGAGAGGCAAGAGAGAGTGACCTTCGCGTTCAGTTCACGTTCTGAGTAGGCTGCCTGGTGTCATGGCTGCTTCAAGGTGACCTTGCCTTCAGGGCCACAGTTTGGTCTACATAATCGATGCTGTTGTGGTTTATACCTAGTATGTTATACTTTATGAATGACCGACTATGAGGAGTTTTTCCTGTAAAAATGTATTTACTTGTTTATGCATTTATCTGTTGATTTATGATGATTTATTACTATTATATATTTACATTTACAGCATTTGGCAGACGCTTTAATCCAAAGCATCTTACATGTAGTAGGCAATAGCTGAATAGGTAATATACCAATTATCATAAGAAAACAACATTCTGATAATGACAGCAGCATGTCATCAGGGCTAACTTAGTTATACATTTTACAACATACATTACTTATTAACATACCATTCAATTGTTAAATAATTGCTAACAGCGTAAATATCAGCAAAGTGCTAAATCTTCTAAAAGCTGATCTAACACAGAGCAGGAAAGAGAAGGATTTAATTCTCTCTATCTATCTATCTAATTATTTTTTTATTATTATTTGATATAAACTGCTCAAGAAAATTAAGGGAACACTGAAATCACATTGGGTCTCGATGAACGAAATATATAAAAGATCTTTACTGTACATTGTATAATTTGTTGAGAATAAAATGACGTAACAATGGTCAATGGAAACCAAAATCACCAACTGAAAATGAAAGTAAACAACTGAAGTCATCGTAGGGTCGATGACGATAGGTCTGAAGATTACATCCCAGTATCTAACAGCAGTCAGGGTACCGTTGGCTGTCTGTGTGACCCTCCAAGGATATGCCTCCCCAGACCATCACTGACACATTGCCAAACCAGTCATATTGTATGACGTTGCAGGGACCATAACATTCACCACGGTGTCTCCAGACTCTTTCATGTCTGTCACATGTGCTCAGTGTAAACCTGCTCTCATCTCATCAAGAGAATGGGGCGCCAAAGGGGACCTGCCAATTGTGGTGTTCTCTGGCGAATGCCAAACGAGCTGCACAGTGCTGGGCTGTGAGCACAGGTCCTACTAGAGGACTTTGTCACTACCAGTAGTTCCAAAGACACTAGAAAAACTAGTCAGGAAGGTAAATCAGAGAGCAATTGTCTGTGGCCACCACCTGCAAAACCATTTGCTTTTTGGGGATTGTCTTGCTGTTGCCTCTCCAGTCACTTTCATTTGCATTTGAGCATTTGTGTTCCCTTAATTTTTTTGAGCGGTGTATATTGCTGTTCAAAATAGTTCTTTATAAATGTATTATTTGCTGTTCTTGCGCTTTGAACAAGTCAATGACTGGATGTGCCAGGATTTCCTTCAACTAAACAAGGACAAAACAGAGATGATTATTTTTGGTGCAAAGGAAGAAAGGCTAAAGGTTGGCTTTGACTCCATGTCTTTGAAAACCAAAAACCTTGGCGTTATCATATATTCAGATCTAAATTTCAACAGTCACATCAAGTCAGTAACAAAATCAACCTACTATCACCTTAAAAGATAGTAAGACTTAGAGGACTCATGTCCAAAGAAGACTTTTTCATGCCTTTATTACCAGTAGGTTGTACTATTGTAATGGTCTCTTTTCAGGTCTCCCAAAAAAAAAAACCCACTGCTACAGCTTGTTCAGAATGCTGCTGCTAGAGTCCTAGCAAAGACTCTAGCAAAGACAGGCCTAGTGGGACCTGGTGAAATAACGTCCTGTCAGTGCAAACATTCTTGCTGGATGAATGGGAGTACCAATTATTTTAGTGTGGGGTTCCTTTTGATTTTTTTTTTAAGTGAGGGGAAACCCGAGAGGGGGGTTATTACCATCTTACATAGTGTGGGACTCCTTTTGATCTAAATAACCCAGGGGAAACAAGCTATACACAGGCAACACGTATTGTCTGAAGACGTTTATGTTCACCAGTGCCTTCTGCTAATCTGCAAACCCTGCACTTTTATTTTTGACATTTAGATTTTATTACTTTATTTCTTTTTAATTGAAATGCTTGACATTTTTATGTGAAGCACATTGAGTCTGCCTCGTGTATGAAATGTGCTATATAAATAATGTGCCTTGCTTTGCATGGCCTTAAGGAGATGATGGCAGAAATCCAAAACCGTGATTAAAAAATGTGTTTTTAATCTTTGAGGAAAATGTGACACTCAAATCAGGAAATCACCCAAACCTAAAAGATATAACTGCATAAAGAATTCATATCAGCCGGGAAGAGCTTTGAGAAAGTCTTGTTTAAAGTCATGTTTAAATGGAATCATTGGACCAATTCCAGTGCCCATTGTAATAAGTCAATATAGCATTCCAATGAGGAGGCCTCCCAAACCCCTGGTCTTCCCTGCTCATCCTATTATTATGCTCTAATAAACCCTTTTATTCCCAATGCTAACGCGCTGTGAGCTTTCAGTATGGTGGCCACTGGCCAAAGAGACCAAGGACACAGGAATCCAGCTTGGAACGACAAAACACACATTGAGTATCCTCATGGAAGCTGGAAAGCTAGCAGGTCTGCCTTTGTACCATAATTTCCAACTAAACTGACATATCATAATTGTTTGTTTGATTGATTGATTGATTGGTAACCACACATTTGTGTACTACCGCTTTATTCATTCTGACAAACTCTCTTTCGAGACTTTGTGCTGTTGGTTTTCCGAGCCTGCAACTTCATGTGAGAATTTACAGTATAACAACACAGGATGTTAATTAAGTACGTGCCCATTTTTACAATTATTTACATTTAAAGATGCATTAGAACTGGCAGATTAACAGTTGACGTTGACATTACATTACAAGAGTTTGACACTTGGTTATAAAAATTTAGCCCACAGAACCCCAAATTTCTTCCCCAGCTCAGTTATATTGGTAATTGCACGGGGTTCTAGGGGAAGGAGTAGAGTATGGTGTATGAGAGTTGTGGTGGGAGTAGAGAAGAGTGAAAGCCACTTTCCTAGAATCTCAAAAACATAATACAGGCAAACAAAAAATGTCAACCTCATTCAAGTGTGATTTCACTTAAAACAACACCAGGGGGCGGCATATACCAACAAATTGTACTTTATCACACCCAGAAACTAAATAGTTGTTTTATTTTACATACATCATATGTATTATTTTTCATAAAAAAGTGGTCCTGATTTGGTGGTATTGTTTTTAAGTGTGTCATTAAAAAACAGGAGATAACGGTAAAAAAAATAATAATGTGTCGTTGCTGGCAGCGAAATGCTTTGTCTTCAGCTCCTTAACAAGACAAAAAAATATTAAAATAAAGATTTATACTATGCCAGAAATCTAAAACAGGCAAATATTGAACATAAAAATTTAGTTTTTAAAAATGTTAAGTAAAAAATATTTAATGTATTATATAGGCACAATAGCATATTTCACATTGTGAAGAAATTAGCAAAAAAGCATTGTGCTTTTGGTAATACTTTTTATTGTGTTAAAATAATGTCATTTCGTGGGATTTATTTTTTTATATATAGCCATTTAATGCTAATTGTTACTTAAATCCAAATGGTGGCATGGATAAAAAACAAAGAAATTAGAAATAAAACCACTATTGTTGCTCATTTTATTTGCCACCATAAACTCTACAAAAATAGAGCGTATTTACAGAACCTATATTCGATCATACTGTCCCTTCTCTGAACCATTTTACAACCATCTTTCTCCTATATATTGTGTTAATTTTAAATAGAATGATACCATACATTGAAATAGTGCCAAGAGGTTTTGGTACAGTAACCGGCTGGAGTGTCATTTTATGGGTCTTAAAATAACTTGCGCTGCTGCTGGCAAGCATACTGTATACTGTACCAGGGTGGAAGCCTGTCTTTAGGAACCCTAAAAAGGTCTCACAAGGTTTGTAGTGTTATAAACCTACAAGCAAATAGTGCACAAAAATTTGAGAAATGTTTGAGTACATATATATTTCAATACAATTCTCCAGTTGTGTGGAACCACTGGCCATAAAATATGCTGGCTTTATTCATTGTTTGTGCATCAATGTTTTTCTAATTAAACAATTTAGTATGGAACAATATAATTTTGTAAAATAAAATATGACCATGACTTATATATTTAGCAAATTTTTTTTAAATCCTCCCCTAATCATTCAAAAATAATTTTTTGGCAATGCAATTAAAGTCAATTTTTTAAGAATGTATTGGTTGATATAACTGGATGTGTGCTTTTTAGTAAGTGCACAAAATGCGGAATGAGTGGGAAAATGTGGAGTAAATTCTATATATAGTCTTGGGTGCATCCATACATGGGGTGAAAGGAGATGAGCATTGCTTGAGGGAGAGGGTAATATTTTTGTTGCCATCAGCAAGTCCTTTCCAAGCGGCATCAGGCTGGTCTGCTACCGCTTTGCGCTGTTTTAATCTCTTGGGGTAAGTTGCTTTTTGTTATAATTTTTACTGTTTTGTGGTGTTTTATTATCAGGCTCTGTGAAACAACCATTTATGACACATTATTGTGGTTAAATGGTGTTAAAATGGGTTGTAGATATCCATATATTGTAGGAGTACACCAGTCTAGCAAGTGGCTCTTATACTTTCCCTGTTCAGTAACATACCAATGAATTGAGAGGTCGCTGACCCACTTTTACCAATTGTCAATAGTGTCAATAAGGAATTACACTCCTGTAAGAATAAAATACATTTAGACAATCAAAAATATGATTCTATAACAACGTATCAGTTTGACAACTGTTTAAGAATTTGGTCTTAAACCCCAACCAGTGTTAGATTTATAGTTTTTTTTCCCCATCATGGACTACCCAGCGCTCTAAACTATTCATAGCTAATCTGTGTGAGGGGCTAAAGTGAAACAGTTCAAGTGCTGAGTCCTGCTAATACGCTGGAATTTAAGAAGACATTGTTCAGTTTTTCTTGCCATTCTGGTCTTAGACCTGTCATCTGTTCTTTCTGTATTTTCATAAAATATGCATTAATAGGCCTACTGCTAACCTTGTGAAAAAAAATTTTGTGTTAAAAAACTGCAGAATAATGTTGATAAATTGCAATGCCAGCCGTGGCATTAAAAGTTGTTGTTAATGGACATAATAAATTCATTAAGGCTAATCCCATCTATTGCTATGTCACATTATTGCCGGGAGAAAAAAGCTCCAGTGCAATTGGTATCTTTAAATATGGTGACACAATGGTAAAGTGCTGTTTCATCTCCCCCTGGTGCTCTCTACCAGCTGTCCTGCAACTGTTCCAGACATGGCTACCAAAGTCATACCTATGTATAAGAAGAAGCGTGTGAGCCAAATCAACACTGACTATCGCTCCCTTCATTCTAAGCATGTTGTCAAGCAGCAGTCTGTAAGGTACGGTGCTCAATGTCACCTGCCATTCTTGCTACAGACGCAAGAGATTTGCACCGCGCTACTGCTGACGGCTGTATCACATAGACAAGCTTACCCAATATTAGCCTAGGAAATACACTAGCCATTTTCTATTCAGTTTACATGTAGGACTGAAGTCAAGTTTCCCAGTCAAGGCGCACGGCGCAAGTCCACTGTGAAAGTCGACGGCGGTGGCGGTAATCGGGCGCAACGGCGGCGCCGTAGTAAAAGGGTTTGATTAGAGTGAATAAATGATCAGTAGGAGTGTTGGGGGGCAATTAAATAAGCTCCTCTCATTCCCTTTAACATCAGCGTATTCTTTGTCTCTGCCAACTGCCAATTTCGCAATCAACTGCAAAAGTCCAGACTGACAGAAAGCTTCTCCGGGGAGTAGGCCTAAATTGTCACAACTGATGTCCTTGTTCGTGAAGTGCACATTGCCAAGTGCACAAATATGGAACCTCTAATAAACTACCATGATACGCGTGCATATGTTTTGTTTAAGGAGAGTAGTGATTGGTTAAATTATTCATAAAATAGGCCAAAATAACATACACAAAAGTGGCTTGTGTGAATTTGGAAAGGTATGTGCTTAGTGCACCTTTTCCTGAAGCCCCAAATTACCACACAACGCCTGCGTCTCCGCTAAGATGTGGCCTGACCAGGCGGAGACGCTAGCACAATATTTGTGTTTATTTGACACCAAACTAGTACTGCACCACCCGATTTTAACTGACACACCCTCTACTGCGCCCCCAAGCCTATTTCGGCGCAAACGGTGTCATGGCGCGCCCAGGTGAGAGAAATCGCCCAACGAAATTGTCATTACGTCTGCCTTAGCGCTACCGTTGGCCTAGACTACAGCCCAAAATGTCATAATTGCCGTGGGTACAATCATTGGTCCAATGCTCTGCAGTTGAAAACAATGGATTAGGACAGATTCACAAGTCACAGCAAACTAATATGTACAGGATGGCCTATCACTGTCTTTGCTTTGGCATGCCTTAAAAACATTGCACCCTGGCCCTTAGACCAGCTCTCTGTAGTTGGCGCATGTCAGTTGAAAGCTATGCTAGTATGGTAGGTGCTAGTTTTTGTGTGAGGGCAAAACATCATGAGCTTCATGTCCTGGACTTCTGGCACTCATAGTTGTGGCAGGCCGCCATTTTTTCATGTAGCTTCTGTCTTATGTCATATGAGGAATGCCACCTCTCAGACCTGCTATCTGACCTACATGTGAGATTAGAGCAAAGGACTGTGTATACATGTACTGTATACTACTTGTATAAAATAAAATATGTTTGTTTAGGTCAAATCATAAAAGGGCAAAACCCTGCATTTATTGTTTCAACAAAATGTAAATTAAAAGCTGCTGGTTGTAGATGAGTGCTTTGGCCTTTCTAGTGTTTATAGAAGCATAATTTGAAAAATACAAATCTGCGATCACATTGAGCTTGGTGACACCACATAATAGCATGGTCCTCCAAGAGGTTGCTGTGAGCACAATAATAACCCATAAGTCCTCTCGGCTTTCTCCCTCAGGAAATCAAGCTCTACATCAGTGAGCCAGGTGCAGGCCCAGGCCACAGAGGCTATGGCGGAACCAGCCTATACCATACCGTTGTTCCGGCAGAGGTGAGTTCCCCTTGGTTGCTTCCTCCTATCTTCAGTGAGCTAATACTGAACAAGAGTTAACTATCTGACTCTATCGCGTGGGCGACAGTGGCACAGGGGGGTCGTCTGGCGATCAAGAAGTCGCTGGTTCGATACCCGCTGACTTCTGTCTATGTGTCGAAGTGTCCCTGAGCAAGACGCCTAACCCTAACTGCTCCCGGTGTGTTGGATGGCGCCTTGCATGGCAGACACCACCATCGGTGTCTGAATGGGTGTGTGAATGGGTGGATGTGAGGCAATGTACAGCGCTTTGGGTGGCCTGTTTGGTACAAATAAGCGCTATATAAATGCAGTCCATTTACCATTTACCATATCGGCAAGACTACTGGAGCTACAATGGCTCCCAGTGTGTAACACTGGGAAGAAATATGGAGTACTAGTAAAGTAATATTTAACAACACTGTAATATTGAATTAAAATTTGAGAAAAAAAATCGGTTTAGCTCATAAAGGTAGAATGTGGTGCGCGGATGTTCATAAAGTGAAACCAAAACCCCCAAACTAGACACATCCACTGTCAAGCTTGATAGTTGGGATGAGGCTGTTAGGTGGCTAGGTTGCTAGGGCACATAAATCAGGTGGACGGACTCCCAAATTTCAATCTTACGTAGGATGTGCAGTAATTCAGCTTCAGCCATGGTAGGCATTTATTCCATTGCTGATGTTTGTCCATGACACAATGATTGGGTTTTATAACATCAACACACCCTTTCACATACACAACCTATAAAGATAAAAATTAATATCTATACTAAAGCAGATTTATCTGTTTGTTTACATTGGAGATTCAACATGGTGGAATTTGGGAGTCCATCCACCTGATTTACGTGCCGTTCGCCATCTCATGTGTGGGGGCAGATAGGGATGCCTAATCCCTATCTGCCCCTTGTAAGTCGTCAATGGAAAACATAGGTTTAACCTGGGTCATTGCTTTGGTCTAAAATGAGTATCAAGCAACAAGCAAATGTGTGTAGTACTACCACTTTGTGTATCGGAGGGATACAATGGCACAGTAATGTGTTTCTGTGATAGTAGGACTGCTGAGGACACAGAGGAGTACCAGCGATTGTCCACAAATGTTGGGAAAGGGCTCACTGCAATTCAGGGGGAGCTCCACAGGATAAGAATGGCCACCAAGGCTCAAGTGGATAATATTGCGATCCAGAGAGAGGTAAGCAGCCAGTGAGATTTTATAAGGAACCAAGTGAGTGGTCTTCAAACTTTATGGAGACCCCCCAAAATGTTTTTCCTAGCTTGCAACCCATAGTGAGCTGTAAACCACTTTACTTGCAAAGCCATGAAACATGCAAAGCCATGAAACACACCTTTACTTCCCTAATGCTTAATTAATAGTGGAAATGATTGTGTATATATTGTTATATTGTGTTATAAGTTAACAAATTGTTTCACTTTGCTACATCAGGCTTCAAATAACCAATAGAAAAGCGCTTGAGCCCAGCCAGGGAAATGCTGGGTGAATCAGTATAGCAGTTCAGTTGATGCCAACAGCAAGAAGTGCCTGTTTTCAAAAAACCTTATGTTTATTGTTCTTATCAGTAGAATACTCAGTAGAATGTGGTCCTTTGATTGATACCAAATAACACCGCCTCTACCACAAACAATTTTCCAAGTGAAACAAAACTGGGGACCTTTCACAATCTGGATGGACTCAAAAAGTTAAAATAAGCAATAAGCAGACTGTAATTTGTTCACTAGTTTATCTTCGGACACACACAGATGGGATAATAAAGAAGACTAGACCTCACAAGTACAAGAAGGGTACACGATTCATACAGTTTCACTTAACCTTTATGGCTAAATCTGACACAAGGTGGTTTCTCCAGGTTCAGGAAATGAGGAGCAAGAAGGTGGAGTTGTATGAAGAGGTCCACAAGATGCCAGACTTCCTGGTGGCTTTAAGGCCCCACACTGTATGGGAGAAGACTCCGGTCAAGCTGTTTTGCACTGTGCAAGGCCATCCAAGGCCTATTGTCAAATGGTAGGAGATAACTCTCACAAAATTACCTTATGAAGCAAACGTAATTTTCGGAACTTCAGGAATGATGGTTCTAAGAAGTATATTTTGGATATGTCCCCGTATCATAAACACTTTCAGGAAAAACATGATAATTAGAGTTTTGATTCAGTGCTGTGCCAGTTCTGTACTGCCGGTGTGGACATTGAGCCTATACATGCTGTCATCCTCACAGGTATAAAGGAGGTGTCCCCGTTGACCCACTGAGTTTCCCAGGAAAGTACAAGATTGAGAACAAGTATGGTGTTCACAGTTTGATCATCAGCAGGTATGGAAACGGCTGTTTTATATTTTATATTTATATTTTATAGAACTCCATTCATTTGTAAAGAGAATTCAGCACGTAAATGTAAAAGTTGTCATTTATTTATGGTTTTATGTTTATACTGTATATTTGTTTGCTGGTATTTTATTAAAAGATGTGGTTCATAGCTTGCAAAACCACAAATCTTTGGGGTAAAAACCACTGACATATTGTTTGTTGCAAAATAGGGCTATATGGTTCAGCTTGATTATTGACATTAAAGTTTCATTTAAAATTTGCTGTGAGAGTCAGAGGCAAAGGAAGAGTCTTGTGTGTCAGTGGTTACATCTTAGTATAGAGCACAAGTCTAAAGACAGACCAGTACGCTCGCCTGGCCTCTGACTTCAAGACTCCTCAGCTCTCAGCTGTCGCCGTCAAAGTGCTGACCTCTGCGTCATTCAAGCTCCAAATTCCTCCGCCTGCTCTCTCAATCCTCGCTCTTTCTCTTCCCTGCTCTCTCTCTCTCTCTCTCTCTCTCTCTCTCTCTCTCTCTCTCTCTCTCTCTCTCTCTCTCTCTCTCTCT
>JAOEHI010053309.1:0-15383 GCA_025447815.1 Percopsis transmontana | reverse complement strand
GTGTGTGTGTGTGTGTGTGTGTGTGTGTGTGTGTGTGTGTGTGTGTGTGTGTGTGTGTGTGTGTGTGTGTTCCATTGCCCATACTTTAAGGTCAAGGGCAATTGTTCATTATCAGAGCAACTCCTGCTTTAATGTATGGATTGTTTCAATGTATGGAATGAATACCTGGTCTGGACCCCATTTTTTAAGCTTTAATTACAATTAGGTCATTTAGCAGACACTTTTATCCAAAGCGACTTACAATTACATGGTGCTATTACATAGAGCAGGTAGGGGTTAGGTATCTTGCTCAAGGATGCTTACAGGTAGGTCAACTCTGGGGCTGGAACCCACACCCTTCCGGCTGGGAGTCCAAAACCCAGACCATTAGACTATCCTGCCCCCTTTAAGAACTCTAATGGCAATGGTTTTATAAACTCAGTAGATCAGTGCTTCTACCATGTTTAGTAAATCTGAATGCAAATTCATTTTAGTAATTTTTGAATTGTGCAGTTCAGAAATCAGTGGCATCAAAAAATTAATTGGCAATATGCCGTTCAAGCAACTAAAGAGTTGAAGAATTACAGCATTAGCGGCTGGGTTTGGCATCCCACATGCCTATTTGATAACCTGTCTTTTTCTGGGCAGTCACAAGCAGGCAATGAGTGTATGCTATGTTGATGCCTTACAACCAAAAGTGACATAATGTTATCTTTTGTTTCTCTCTAATTGTTACAGATAGAGAACCACATATCAGATATAGACAACTGAGCAAGGTCAGTATTACTGCCAAAATTGTAATAAACTGAACACTCCCATCGTGTATAATATATTTTCCCTCATTATAATGGGAATTTTTTGCATAATATACTTGACATTGTGCTTGATAAACAGGACAATTAAAATAATTGTGCTTTTGTGATCATATATTAAATAATTATATTTTGATTTTTGTGATAATAATATTTATTTCCAACCTCGACCTGTTCTGTGTAATCTGAGTAAATGCTTCATTAAAAAGGTAGTCTACTTACTGTATGATTCCAGTACCCAGGGTAAGATACTCTAGCGCAGGGGTTTTCAAAGTCTGAGACTGTGGGCCTTCCCTCAGACAAAGCTTGGAAAAAGGGACTAATTTTTCACTTTCACTTTTTCTCTTCCATTCACTGAGCCTCCCCTGAAACTGTTTGGAGCGCCCCTGGGGAGGCCCGCCTCCCTCTTTGAAAACCTCTGTATAGAGTATACAGTAGAGTGTGGAGTATAGCCTCACCAAGGAGTTTGAAGGAGGAGGATACACGGCATTAGGTCTTTTGTCCTGCGTTTGCCACAGCCATCAGCCCCCGCTGAGGTGCTAATGTATAGAAATGGAAACGCAATAAATGTGTCCGTCTCTTATGTGACATGCTTGAACAGCATGCCTGGAGTTAATGGAAACTCCAGTGTGTTAACAGTGTCCCTGTATTACTAGTAGATACTGCACAATGCCAAGAGCAACCAGTGTGGCAAAACTGGAATCTTTCATTTAGTTTTCACAGGAAAATACACGCATATCATATTTCATTCAATTCTATTGTTTGTCAATGTGTTGCGCAAAGAAAACCGGCATACACAGCACACTAGGGGCCTTGTGTTTCAAGTGTGCTAGGAACCACAAGCATCAATTTTGGACTCGGCTGGATGTTTGAAACAGGAAATGCACTTTGGTGGGAGAAGAAGCTTTGAAAGCTAGTTCAGAGGTTTCTACCTCAGCAGGTTTTTCTTTGAGGACAACAAAAAGACCCGCTAAGGGAGCCTAATCCCATGTGTCCTCCTCCTACTTTCAACCTCCTTGATCTCAGGGAGGGAAACAATACCAAAACTAAAAGCCAATGCTACAAAACATAATTAAAACATACTGTAGCTGTTAATTATACATTGATATATGCAGTGATTCTGAAATATTTTGCCCCCCCGCCCCACACACACACACACACACACACACACACTCACACACACACACACACAAAAGAGTATTTCATGTGTGCACGAGGGGTGTTGCAAGCAATGAAATGTTTTTTTAAAGGCATAACATAAAATAAAAATTCATTTTTAAACCATAAACAAAATTGACAAATATATGCACATTTCACTAAAGATAATCAAACATGAATAGAAATAATGTTAATAATAAGAAATAAAGGTATTCAATGAAAATATTTTGAAATGGTTAAATAAATTCACAACCCCCCTAAAAGCATCTTTATCCCCCCTTGGTGGGTCCTCAGCCACCGTTTGAAAATGGCTTTTGGGCTTGAAAACCAATGATATAATGTATATGTGCATAAAACCTATAGGAAAGAATAACTGTCTCCCAGGATTTGTCACAGGAATAAGGAGGTTCTAAAGCTTATTGTTCCACTTCCCAGCTGAGTTTAGAAATACCTATCATTATCTCCCAGCTTAATATTCTGGGCTATTCTTCTAAATGGCTTGTCACTGGCTTTGTCTCATACGGGAAGATGGCTTCTATGAAGTTATCACTGATGAATGTGTGAGCCGCCACAGAGATAGCACTCCCCTCCACGCATTTCATCAAATGACATTTAAATGTCCCCCGATTTTTGTCTGTATGAGCAAATGGCTATGAGGAGGATAGCTATCCTTGGCGGATGTTTCCTCCCCACACTCCCCAAGTGCCCTGATATTGGAAATATGTTTTAGCTGCACTGCTGGTGATCGATTACAGTGATTATGGCAATGATCAACAGTACTTGAATAAACAAGCTGTGATTTTTTTGCCAAAACTATGGCATCTATGTGAGATGTCAGAATAAATGAAAGGGGTATATACTGTATGTGTAGATGACCAATACATGATTTATAAGGTGATGTGGGATGTGAATTGGACATAAAGCTGATTTTTCTTTCTCTTTCCGATAACAAATATAATTTAGGCTGTGAAGAAATGGCTTAAAAGGAAGACATTGGAAAAGCAGATACCAGCAAACTTCTACAGTCTACATGACAAACACGGCAAAATGGAACCAATGAAGAAAAGACTGTCCTAAGAGGCATACTTTTAATTATTTATTTTTTTTGGGCTTATTTGCATCATTAAGACATGTCATTACCTCCATAAAAGTGCTGGTTGTTAATATGCTCCAGGCTACTGTAAAAACAGTTGCAAAAAGCAATCAATTTAAAGGTACACTCCTCGATTGCGGTATAGCTCTGCGAGAGAGCCCCACGTTTCTACGCCAGCACTGTTTATATTTTGAAACTCTACTGTCGATGAAAGAGCGTGCTGTGGGAGGAACATGTCTGAGATTTAAACCAACAGTGTTAAAACAGTGTTTATGTAATGCAGGTTTTAACCACAAGGGGAACTGTGGGCACCAATCAGGAAGTGTACCTTTTGACTTTTAGCTGAAATTGTTTGCCTTTCTTAAAAATTAGCAGGATTTATACTGTGCGTAATCTCTTTAGGTATGTAATGTGAAAAAAATATAGCAATGTGAGAAATCACATGAACCTTGAGATGCCCTGGTTTGTTCTGCCCCATATGTAGGCCTATCTGTGTTTTGTTACTGTATTGAAAACTGGTGAACAAGGAGGCTGTCAGGGAGATAATTATGAATGTAAGAATAACATGTTCATGACTTGATTACGTGATTTGCTTTATTCATACATGGCTGTATATAATTTTATTCACAGGTGTTTTTACAGGATCTACCATATAACTTGATGATACTTATATGTACCTCATTTCTGTTTACATGACATGTACAAGAAAGACACATTTTAAATTATGTTCGTGGTTTAGATGTCAATGTGTAGAAAAATACTATTTTTATGACGGCATGTGAAAGATGTGATTATTATGTAGCATTTGTATTTGTTGCACCTGTTGTACAGCTATGGATGAAAACACAAACTGTTTTGGAAATAAACCAGTCCCTCCCTGTATGGTCACATAGAAATGTATCATCAGCCCACTGGTCAGTTTATAGCTGAAAAAGAGCAGGACTGTTGTATTAGACTGCATTCAATTAGCTAGGTGTAGGTCTACCCTTATACAGTCTATGGGTATACCCAATGAAGTGGCCCGTGAGTGTATATACATGTAGTATATATTGATTCTACTTTTTTAAATGCCCTTGAAACGGCAGCACATTTGTAGCCTGTGACAGATAAGCGGTGGCAATGCATCAACAGATGGGGTCTCTAATTGGCGCACTTCATTAGCACCAGATCATCACTTTCCCAGGTTAAGGAGGGCCACTGGCTGGGCTGCAGGTAGCCTATAATTGGTTTTATCAATCGTGACCAGCCACCAGTAACCACTGTGATCATTCATGTGGCTCCTCTAATATGGACAATGTTAAGTACGGGATGAAGTGAATAAATCACTGTCCTGTGGCTATCGGAGAAACGATGAACATCATAATATTTGGGATCTCAACGACGCTGACCCAGCCTGTGATTAGCTGATTAGTTATATAATTTTGTATAATTCAATGAAAAATGATAAATCAATGAAAAAAAAAAAAGCATTTCCTCTGAACACTTCAAAATTAGCCTTTCTTGACTCGATTGTGTTCAGTAGCCTAAAGTAAAATGTATTGTTGTAGCAATAACTTAGCATTTTCACGTCTGATAATAACGCTTAGACATTTTATGAGCACAAATTTAAAGTCGGCAATATGAGGATTACAAATTAAATATTAAAAGTTAACCTATAAACCCATAATGTTGAGGGTCATGTAGTGCCTTCCCCCATGCTCCGCCTTGTCAAGCCTAATATGACAAAGCGGAAGGTGCTTCTGGCTACGTAATGTAAACAGGAAGTAGGATGACTTAAAGCGGCGAGTTCAATTTGCGGCGGTTAAACGACAACATTAAAACGGTCTGCGAATCGTAGCGCTTAGGTTGTAAGAAAAATATGTCTGATTGCTGTTGGTAGCGTTGTTAAACATGGCTTATTGGACTGGTAGTAATTTTGTGTTATTCTAATTGGATCTCCCTAAGCTAGTTTTAGCTAGTTAACTTGGGTTTTATCGAGGTAATTCTCCAGCAAATACCACACATCTCTGTACATAAGCAATAAGCTACAGAATGCATGACACTGTATTAATAAAGTAACAACCCTACACAACTTAATTTCAGCTATATGATGTACGGTAGTGGGTTATGGCGGATAGAGAGTTGAGCCTGATTGACAAGAATATATCAAGGTAATAACAGTTCTACTTTCATTGACTTGTTTATTTATGATTTGTATTAGTTGTGTATGTTCTCCGTGAACTTTAGATGACAAGAAATGTAACGTAACATAATTGTTAATAGCTGTAACTGTTTAAAATACTTCAAATAATACTGTTATTTAAGATGGATGTTACCGCCTAAAGATACTTTACCTTCCAAGACAAAAGGAAATGGATTCTGAGGATCAAATGTTCATCCATTAGTTTGAACCCTGCATGAAACTCAGTTTTCCCTCTGTTTTGCCCTTAGTTTGCTGGAAGTCCCCCAGAGTCCCACTGTAACATCACTCAATCTGCACTGCAACCACATCCCAAGAATAGAGGGCCTGACCTCATCATGGCACCTAAGACATTTAGACCTTTCCTCCAATCACATCTCTCGGATTGAAGGCCTCAGTTCTCTGGTGTCCCTCAGGACCTTAAATTTATCCTGCAACTTAATCACCAAGGTTGAAGGTGAATCTTCAGTTTCCACTTTAAAACGGACAGTAAATGTTGTAGCTTCTGTCTGTGTTCAACAAATAATTACTCTTCATTACTGGGCTTCGTGTTTACGGTACTGATTCACAGAGCTGTAAATGTCCCCCTGCCCTACCACAGGACTGAATGGCCTTGTGAACCTGACTAGATTAAACCTGTCCTACAACCAAATAAACAGCCTTACTGGTGAGTTGAATACTGAGTCAAAGTGCTAACCAACGGGGGTCACAATAATTATTGATTCATAATATATCCACTTCAGGCCTTTTGTACCTTCATGGGGTGGAATACAAGCTCAAACACCTCAGTCTCCATAGCAACCAGCTGGACAGCATCAACCACCTGCTGCAGTGTCTGCTGGGAGTGCAGAGCTTGAGAGAAGTCACCTTAAGCCTGGATGGCAAAGACAACCCTGTCTGCAGATTGGCAGGTCTGGTGTGGGAAATAAATAGAAGTCTTCATCTCACATACTGTATATATGACATGTCTTATTTGTCTTGTGTGCGCACTGTGCGCTTTATTGTATTGAGGAAATATTATGTATCAGTCAATTGAATATTTCTCACATACATTTTCCAGAATGTGCAGCCCAGAACAGACACAGCAGTAATCATAGCTAATTTTAGCATTTTGCATTTGAACCATTTGGGTGACATAATTTATACTTATGGGCAAATGTTAATTGAAAACTAAATTGCACAATAGTCTTGTGGTCTGGGTGTTTGACTCCCAGCTGAAAGATTGTGGGTTCGAGTCCCAGCCTTGTAAGCATCTTTTAGCAAGATGCCTAACCCCTACCTAACCTGCTCATAATACTTGTGGTCCTCACTGTAAGTCGCTTTGGATAAAAGCATCATGCTACCATGACCTTGATGTAAATTACAGTACAACCTCTTATTGGGTAACCTTTCAAACATTCACAGGATGCATGCCTGTGTACTAAGTGCAGAAACTGCTGAAAAAATCCTTCACCTGATACAGAACAGGAACACAAACCTGGTCCTCTGCCATCCTTGTAAATCCACAAGGATGCGTGTAGCCAGTGGGATGAATTATGACCCTGTTCTAGGTCATTTGTGCTTATGTTGCTCTATATGTATGTGTGTGTGCTATTCTAGGATACAGGGGCATGGTTATGCAGTCTGTACCCCAGATCTCTGTCTTTGATGGCTTAGACCGGCTGGGAAATCCAGCTTCCCTTGGGGAGGATAGCCCTGTTGATATCCCTGGCCTGGAAGACTATGTAGACTTCCTGCTCTCCTCAGACACTAGTGACATGGTAATAACTGATCTGGTGACTATTTCCTTTTTACAGTGTCTGCTATTTAAACAAGATGTGCATGTTAATATACTGCAATAAAGTAGGTTTGTTTAAAGCAGTGTAAAGAAAGGACAGGTGTTTGAGTAGTGTTGGCTGATCAGACCTCCTGGACCACTGGCAGTGATGTGATGTCTCACATCAGCACCCGTTGGGTAGGACAACTGACTCCCTCTTTATGATTGGTTTATATGATCTGAAACATCAAACTGCAATTGCAGCACAGGAGCGCCTGCCCTAAGAAGTCAAGTTAGCCAGGTTATCTTCACACCTGTCTGGCCTTTACAGTTCCTTTTAAAGTTTCTTAGTGAAACAAAAAAACAAGCAAACAAATTAATGTTTTAAACGGAGGTAGGCAATTGCATCAGGCTAGAAAAATAATACCTTAAATACCTTAAGTTCAAATGCTAATTTAACCCTTAACTGTCAGGGTGCAATGTTCACTAGACAGTACCTATCAGATTCTAGTTTTTCATTGACAGTACTTATCTGAGAAGCCCTCCAACAACTTTCAACCTGCTTTGGCTGTAAATAGAAATGTTTTAGTCAAATGTTTGGTTTCCACAGCAGGTTACAGTGGATGGCCCTCTCACCACACCCCGCATAGACAAAGTTTTAACGCAGATTCGACAGCATCCAAGAACTGTTACCAGCTACCCCCAGCCCAGCGTGTCTCTTCCAGCAGACCCTGTTAACGAGCAACGCATTAGGAAACTGGAGCACCAGGTGTCCCAGTTGGTTCAGCAGGTGTTTATTTAAAGTTCCATAATACCAGATAATTTTTATTTGTATTTAGTCTGAATGTGTTTATTAATTGATATTAAAATTTAGTAAACTGTACACTAAAACTTGACTGTACAGCTTAAAAAAAATTCCCAAAGGGGATCAATAAAGGATATACTTCAAATTCAATTCATTAGCTAAATAGCTAAAGTCCACAAGCTAATGTTTGCAATTAAATATTCCATCTGGCCCAGTTTTGTCATGTATATTTATTATTTATTTAATAGGGCCCTGTAAGATCTGCCTCTACTACCTCTACCTTGTCCATGGTTAAAGTACGGAAAGCCAAGAGGGACACAGACCTCACATCAGAAAGTGAGTGTGACAACGGGAAGGAAAACAGGAGACGTAGCAGAATTCCAACACACCGTAACACTACCACAACAGTGAGGAAAACTGCAAAGGACACCAAGAGTCACAAGTCAGATAGGTAAGTTCTACAAGTGCGGGGAAATTCAACCATGTTCGTTACAGTGTTCAGGGGCATGATAGTTTAGTGGGTGGGTGTATTCGACCCACCCACTAACCAGATAAAAAGGTCCTGGGTTTGATTCCCAACATGCGCGGCGTACAGTAAGTTGAGGAAGATGCTTAACTCCTACCTGCTCCTTAATACTTGAATTGTACTCACTAAGTTATGCTTTATCTCCTGTACCACCTGAGTCTGAGAATTCTTTGCATGCATAGGTGGCAAGTCTCTGTACTTGGCAATGTTAGTGTTTTAAAGCTAAAGAATGTACTCAGAGCAATGTAATTTGGAGTACAATTGGAGTTACGTAATTTAAGTGGGGGTGGGGTTTAGGCATCTTGCTTACAGGTAGGCTGGGCATATTGGGGATCATTTCAATGTGTTATATTATGAATCCTGTGAGTATTGGTGTTTGCATTGTCACTGGAATTTTAGCTTCCTAATTGATAGTTTAGTATTTGATGATGGTCGGTTACTTTTTTGCACGGCTCTCGAGTGTATGCTGATGTGACTGATGTGCCAAAAAGATAGTGTTGAATGGTACTATTTTCATATCGTCCTTTATATTGTTACCGCAAAACATACCATGAAATATTGTGATATAGTTTTAAGTCTATATTGCCTATACCTACCTACTGCTGTTATAACCTACCAGGTGGAAACGTCAGATTGTGGTCAGTAGATTAGGTGGAATTCAAACATTACCTGTCAGAGAAACTGGCAGAGGAAGGCGGTAGAATGTTGCTGGAGCTATAACATATTCATATTGTTCACAATATGAAAACGCGCTTTGGAGGTAATGACAGCAATGACAGCGTCTCAGCAATGCGTCCAGATGTTCAGTTGTTATCGTCTCATTGGTGGGCCTTATTAAGAGACACTCATTAATAACGATATCAGTGGGATGCTTAATCAGTACTCTACTAGCGCTATAACTAGTAGTGATTCACAGCAGCACAGAGGCTTTAATTGAAAGGTTAAACCACATTCCCTCCTGCTGCTATAGTGTAAACACTAAATTGTTAAAACAAAATTACTGTTCTATTTATTGAGAATTAAAGTAGGGTTAATGGTAAACAATACATCTTATGCATCTGTTGCTTGCACACACTGTACAACAAGGGTAAACTCGTGTTGCTTATCATGCATTACCCTATTAAATTCCTTGCGTATAGAACAAATCCCCGCCCTTCAATAGGAACCTGGTGATAGATTCTCATTGCTGAACAATGCTGTAAACTCTCCTCCTCTCTGTTAGAAATTACAGCTGTCGCCCATCTCATGATAAACGACCGTGCCACTATGTGCAGCCCCCTCATCTTACTTCATCAGCCACTTATGACCTGCGCTTAGGAGTCAGTGGTTTAACTAGCTCCCAGCTGTCCTCGTCAAAAGCAAGGTGACGATAAAATATTGGCTCAGAATTCAATTCAAAGTTGCTCAAACTCTTCTTGCCTATAAAAGTGAGTAAGTCGTCTGTCTTGACCTTTATCGCGTGAGACTTTTGCTTGGGGGGGGGGGGCTGTTAGTTTTTGATTTGCATAGCTGGTTCAAAGTCTGTGATGTGTTTTATGTGCAGCGAACAGGAGAATCCTAAACAGAAGGGCTCAGGGTGTGCCACGGGGCACAGGAGGAAGGCGGGAGCCCCTGCGGCGGCAGACACAGCGGAGCCAGCCATGAAGGGCCCTCTGACATCCACCAGGGCCTCAGGGGCCAGGAACAACAAGCCCACAGTGGAGGAAGAAACGTACAGGGTACGGGCAGAGTAGTCGTCTGCAGGTCGAACCATTTCCGAGACTGTTTTCCACAATATTAAAGCAACACTTCTCGACTGAGTTATAGTTCCCCAAGAACCTTAAATTCACCCCAGCTCACATGCAAGTTTTGATCTACTTTCTTTTTTTCCCCCTCCCACTGTGTACCAGACAATTGTGGAGGAGCGCGACCAGGAACGGGAGAGGCGGTGGAAAGCTGAGCAGGCCGTGAGGAAGCTAACAGAGCAGCTGCAGAGCCTGCAAACCAGGGCCAGTGAGGAGAAAGACCTCCAGAGCATGGCCCTACACACCACAGACAGGTGAGAGTCACGTATCGCAAAGGGAAGAAAGGGAAATCGTGAACCAGCCTCAGTGGATTTAATGTAACACATTCATAAAGGATTGTTTATATCCTCTGCATCGTTTGCGATGTCTCTCCTGAGACCCAGCTCTGCCGGGTCTCCTCGCTCGTTCTCCAGCAGTAATTATCCATTACACCGTTTAACTTCCGCACGA
This sequence comes from Percopsis transmontana, assembly GCA_025447815.1. Taxonomy (NCBI): domain Eukaryota; kingdom Metazoa; phylum Chordata; class Actinopteri; order Percopsiformes; family Percopsidae; genus Percopsis; species Percopsis transmontana. Next base: position 4,841 of record JAOEHI010053309.1, on the reverse strand, counting down.
TAATTGGATAATTATCACAAAGTCTCTTTTTAAATTCCCAGGCTTATTTGGGTCTATTAGCCCAAACAGTTAAGCATGCCAGCAGTTGCTTATGATAATGTATCTGTTATGCTACATTACGGTTTATAAAATAGACTAACCGACCAAGGCTGCATACCTTATATTGAAATTGCATAGGGTGTATTTATCTATAATTATATTTCCATAAATATCCCCATTCTTACTTCATTAGTATGTAAGACAATCTGCTTGGCACATCCTTAATTTCAGGTTCTAGGGAAAGAGACGCAGAGAATTATTTTGTCCCCTGTCCCAGCTCGCACCGGCCCCTGCTTAGATAGATCGTCGATCAACGACTGCAATTACAGGCTCGGTGACAAGCATATGCCTCCGGTGACATGTGAATCAATCTCAGCCGCCACGTCTGCTGCAGCATGCTAATGAGCAGGGTCCCTATTCTTTCTCCCGGCAAGACACAGCCTGTGACGACTCGAGGAGGAACCGTTGTAAGGTGGCCCGTTCCAGTTTGGGTGCGTGGAACATCCCTTCTTCCCCCCGCTGGCTTTCATTTTACCAGGAGTGTGCAGCCAACTCTCTCTTTGTGTGTCTTCTAAATGAGCCAGCTGGTTGAGAGGGAGAGAGGGCAGACGAGATGCATGAGCCATATGCCAGCAGTCAGTAAGTGCTGCTCCTGAGGCCGAGAACTCATTCACCTCCTCCTCCTCCTCCTCTTCCAGACTCAAGGAGTTGCTTCTAAAGGAACGGTCGGGGCGGTCCAGCCTGCAGAGGCGTGTTGAGGAAGTGGAGGGGAGGTGCCAGTCCCAGGCCCGGCAACTGGAGCAGGCCAAAGGCCACGAGGAGCAACACAAGAGGGTGCTGCGCAGCCTCGAGGACAGCGTCTCGTACGGAGAGGCTCTCAGAGCCCGTCAGCAGGCCGAGGAGGTGGGTAACTTGGTAGTGCTAATGGCTTAGGCTTCTTTACTATACACATGCTGTGATTTCCTCTAGGTGATTTTACTCTGAATGCACAAGAAACAGTCATAGACACCGAGATCTTAATACATTTGGGCTAGATTAAAGGAAACGTGATAAGAACAAATTATATGATGTCAATACAGCAGTTCTGTGCAGCAGAAGGCCTTGTGCGACCATCTTGATTTTAGCTAGCGTCTTGTTGTTTCACTCTGCTAATCAGTCTGGATATACTCTTTTCAAAATTGTTTGTGGTAGAGGCGGTGCCAATGTGTGTCCATCAAGTTAGTAGCAGATGGACCAACCTCTGTGTGTCTGCGTTTTCAAACGCAGACACTGTCGTCATTCAGTGAACTACTCAACTCTACACTGATTGGCTTGGCTATTTTCTAATTGGGCACAACTAATTTTTAACGAAGGGTATCCAGACTGATTAGCATTAGAGTGAAACAATTTGACGTTTGCAACACTAGATGGGTCTCGCGAGGCAAGGCTAGGCTAGGCTATAACACTGTTGGAGGGAATCCAGCAGGGATTCAGTCATTTTTAGAGCATTAAAACAAGACGTGGCTTATATGTTTGAATTCACTGTTATGTAAAAATTTAGTAATATACCACACTGGAACAAGAGAAAATATATGGTGTCTGTAATTTAGTTTAATTGTAAGATCTTGCAAGAAATGGAAACAGTTCACACACAGTTCCAAGCCTGTCTGTGGAGTGTCACAACTCACTAAAACCAGAGTTGTCCTTTTATACATGTAAACAGACTAGGTCAGGGGGGTTTGAACAACAGCATGGACGCATGCAGTCATGACATCCTCATAAATACCTTTATCTGAAAGAGGTAATAGAAAAGACACAAAAGGCTGTTTTAAGAGAGAAGAAGAGACAGGAAAGCTGTTCAGAGAACAGCTGAAATCCTGGGCAGTTTAGAATCACCAGGCATCTCACATGACATATCCTGTATGTGCTTAGCAGAGATGCCATTGTCCAACTATAGAATTGTAAAACACAATTGTATATAGCTGAAATAAAATATTCCATTACATCACCCTCTCCCCATTCAGTTGAAGCGATACCAGGAGCTGGAGAACAAGGCTGCAGCAATAAGGAGAGAAGCAGAGATCCAGAGGGCATTGGTACACCAGTACAAAGACAAATTGCAGAAGCTGCATGAACTGCTTGCATCAAGGGAGCAGGCACACAGGTAGAGCTAAAGAGATTCACTGGAAAGATTACACCTGATGTCTGATGTTTATTGCTCAATATATATGTTTTACTATGCTGTGTTTTCTGTTTTGCCATTTAGCACCAGTGTACTATACCTTATTGCTTTTATTTATACCTGTATTGACCTGCAACATCTTAATTTGCAGACAGGGATTCATAAAGTGTAATCTACCTCAAATCTAAGATCAATAACGTGCAAGGTGTATTGTGTTAATTGGTCATATGGGGCACAGTAAATTAAAAAAATTGGTCCCTGTGACACACAGGCACTGCGAGTGTGGCTTGTGTGTTTTGTCCAATTGTGTGCCTCTGATTCGCATCCAACCACAATGGCGGTGCAATTTCTGCTCAAAATAGTTCCTCAGGATGTTGTAAAGTGCTTATGAAATAATAGGATACTAGATCTTATTCATTAACACTTATATAACCATTATATTACTATTACCTGTATATTAAATATTTATTTAGTCTGTTTTACAGTTTTATAATCAAACACAGTATCTGGTCATATACATATACATCCTTATTTCTGTATTCCTGTAATTCCACTTTAAAACCTTGAAACTGTAACCTGTGGTCATTTGTTGTCACAGGAAAGACCTGGAATCCCGGTGGGCTCCTGGCGGGGCGGAGCTCCGTGAGGTTGTGACCAGAGAGGTAGCGTCTGTGGAGCAGAGGCACGCCCAGAAGGAGGCAGAGCTGCAGGAAAAGATAGCGGCCGGCAGGAACCAGTACGCTGCACTGGAGGACGAGTTCCGCATGGCACTCACCATCGAGGCTGCCCGCTTCTCCGAGGTCTGGCCAGGGCTCCCCACTTAATGTGTACTTAATATGCTTTCTGCCTGCCTGAATAGGAATTAGGCATATGTCCATCAAATACTGAAAGGTTTGAACTCAAATAGACCCCAATCTGGATGGGGTTGTGTCCCCCTTACCACCGGCCTCATAGTACAGTGTAAGATTGAGCTAGGATAATTTGACTAGGGATAAGTAGTCCGTCATTGCCACCGGAAGCACGCTGTATAAATGGACTTGATTTGAATCAATCTCGTCTTCCTCGTTACGGTCATAGATTTCATTCTTCCTCTGAAGGAAATGTAATCTTATTCCTGATTGCTAATGCCTTGGCAATTTGCAACTTTAACTCTGGAACTTCTCAAGCCATGAAAGCCACATAGATGGCAACTTAAACAGATTGCCGTCCTCAAATCCATTACTCCACTCGCATATTCTGCCGGGCCTCACACCTGACATTGACTGATGAAACTGTCAGTCAGGTGACACCTGAACACATTGACAATACCAAAACACTTTTTTCTTTTTTTTTTATAACTCCTTCAATTCCCTTTCCCCTTACCGTCTATAGGTAAAGCAGGCGTGCGATCAGATGAGCACACAACTGACAGAGCTAAAGGTAGCCCTCGCCCAGTCACAGCAGCAGGAGAAACGATCAGGCTCTCTGGTTCAGGAGCTTACAGCCATGGTGAAAGCACAGAAGGCCCGCATCTCTGACCTCATCAAAGCCAAACGAGACGCCGTCGCTGAGCTAAAGGTACTGTAGCGCAATGATGTGAATTCTGTCACAATTGTTTCATGGTGCTGCAATTTCATTCAAGTTAGATGAAGTAGAGGCTGTATCAGCTCTACTATTGAGTCTCATCCTGTTCCAACAGTAAATGAAGCCAGTGTGATGGCAGCCTTTGAGGGCGTAATGCTTGTCCACATGTCAGGAGTGATGGCACTATTATTCCCCTGTCTGTCTTGTCTTTTAGGAGCGTCTGCGCTCCGTGGAAGCAGAGGTGGAGCAGGACAGACGCCTCAGCCTGCAGCTTGAGTTGCTGAAGAAGGACAAGTCTCGCCTACTGTCTCAGCTCACAGCCCAGGAGTCTGTAATAGACGGCCTCAGGGCAGAGAGGAAGATCTGGGGCCAGGAGCTGGCTCAGCAAGGTAGGATGTGGGTGCATAGCAGCCACCGTGCACTGCAGAAGCTCGCAATTGATATTGTGACCGAATTGACCGAACGTTGAGGCTGCACAGTAATCAATAGTGAAGATGGTTATTGGCACACAGTAGCTTCGTGCAGCCGTTCACATTATAGGCTATACCTACCCAAGTGTAAGCAGGATCAGCTGAAAACCTATACAGCTAGAATAATGATGAATAGAGACATCGTGCGGAGGCTGCAGAAATACTCTAAAACAACATTGTACTGCAGTGTATCGATAGAGCAGCAGCTCTAATCTTGCCATGGGCGGATGTGCCATAACCTTAATAGCAAGTACAGTCTGACATCTAGTGGTTATAAACACAAACATTGACACACAAAAACCCACAGTTCACACTAGGCAATAATTTCACGTCTTGTCACCAGGTTTCATTTTTTAAAATTAAGTTTGTTTTTGTTTTCTTTTTAAATTCTGCATAACTTCCTCTCGCTGATGTTTGCCCTGAATTAACTATTTTGCGGTGTGTGTGGGACAGCCAACTCACAGTTGCATTCATCTGCCATTGTTTCTCAAAAACATACTTCTAATGTGTCTGCAAAGCTGATCAGCATAGGATGTACTGTAGTTACACCGTGTTGTTGTGAATTGAAAATTTTTTTAAATTGATTTTAATTTTCAATCAAAAATGTA
>JAOEHI010053308.1:0-15385 GCA_025447815.1 Percopsis transmontana | reverse complement strand
ATAGACGCGCAGCACAATCTAAACGCCGGCTGGCGTGACCGTCTATTTACGAACGCCGGCTCACATGACCGCAGTCTATAGGTGGCAGAGCTTGTAGCAGGCGATTTTTACAAGAGGTATTTCGGTCTGGGTACCCAGACCTATTTCTCACCAGTGCGCGTAAAAGCGGTTGTAAGCCGTATGGCTGTGCGCAATGGGTGCCGTACAGGGCGGCCAACATGTCACTGAGGACGTAAAAATATCACAGTCCGAGTCAATTAAGACTCTATAGTCCGGGGATTACGTCTCACACCGAGCGGTTCGACCATAGACTCTAGGTTCGACACGCATAGTAAACCCATACCCCGAAATTGCTGGGTGCGTGGCCCCCAATGCTTCTTTCATGTTATAAATATTGGGGGGGACGTATCCCCTGCGTCCCCCCTAAAATCTACGCCTATGGATGTAGCAGAACCATAATGAGGTCACACAGCATTATTTTATGGTTCTATGATGCAACCAAGGGGGGGAGGTCTTTTATTTTGAAAGCATTGAAAACATGACCAAATAGGAAACAGACGAAGACACCCGCAGCTGGACCGATCACGATGTTGCTGTAGGGGAAAACATAATACAACTGTCATCTTCCCGTTCAGAGTCGTAAAAATGGCAGGTGAAGAGGAGAGGGGTGTGGTGCGGGTAAAAGTCAAGGTAATACAAGCGTTTAATTCTTTGTACGAGGTCTGCTAACCAAAATGCTAATAGCGAAGAGCTATCAGCTTCGTTAGCCTCTGCCACACAGCTGGTTTAGGTGGAGGATGGTGTGGGCTAAATAAAAAGCAATATTCAGGTAAATTAAGAAATGTTCTACCTAAACCAATTACGGCTACGATTTTCGTTAGTTTCTGTTTTTGCATAAATGAACGGAGTAAAGCATTTAGCCCCCCCCCCCCTTTATTGATATTGACTAGCGACTGAGGGCAGGTGCCTGTACGTGCAACTGCGCTTCGTGACATTATGTTTACATTTTGAGACAGATGTCAGCTACTAGAGCTAACTCATCGTAAATATAACACGCTAACACACCAGTCACCGTTGTCATAGTTGTGTATTTATGAGATATTTCACATCCATTGCACACTGCACAGGCAAATAATTTTTTAATAGCCTAATTTGTTGAAAAAGATTTTATAGTGTTAAAGTGTAGGGGCATAAAACAATTACTTTACGCAGACCCTGTTTCAGTAGTAGGCCTGCTAATTGTGAAACTCTACTAGAGAGAAAGACTACTAGGTCTAGTTTTGAAAAATATACCAAAAAGGCATTACCATTATAAGTTGATATAAAGCAAACTGTAATGTTGTCTTTATGATCAAGAAACAAATGGACATAAAATTTCATAATCTGCTTTTTGTTTGCTTCCACAATAGAATGGATTGTATCATATGATATTTCAGGGCTTGTTTCTTGAATTGCCTTTATTGAAATGCAACAAAACTAACTAGTATGGAAATCCTCTTCAGAAATGTGATGGGGTGGTTCCTGCAGAGTTTCGCTCATTTGCTGTCGATCCTCAGATCACATCACTGGAAGTTCTTCAGCACATACTAATCCGAGCTTTTGACTTAAATGGGTAAGAGTTTGACATAAAAAGGTTTGTTCCCTTGGCTTTAGTTCTTACAGATAAATTGTCTTTATTCACTCTTTGTTTGCAGCATTCATTTACAAATGTGAGTGTGTATTTTATACATACATACACATACATACATGCATACATGTCCACAAACAAACAAACAATCTGTCTGTCTGGTTTCTTTCCCAAATAGGAAGCGGAATTTTAGTATCAGTTACTTGTCTCGGGATAGGAGTGGTGTTGAGGTGTACTTGACCCTTTTGTCTGACTGGGACTTGGATGCTGCATTTGTCAGTGCAGCTAAACCATACTTGCAGCTCAAGATGGACATCAAACCTTCAGAAGATAGTAAGTAAAGGTCAAGGCCACGAATGTGCCTCAGCATTGACAGGAAAAGGCTGTATATTGCTCAATGGTTTTCATACAGCTTGAGTGATGATCCTCAAGAAGTGTGTGGTGGTCACAGGCTATGAACAACTTCATTTTAATATGAAGAGATAAAGCATAAGAATTCTGTATATAAAATAAACAATGAACTAGGGCTGTACCTGACTGAATTTTGGCGAATCAGATTTGACTGTTCAATACAACAATTTGATTACTTGTTCCTTTTTTCATGTAGAGTATCTGACAATAAGAAAATCCATTGGCATGAGTTTAAGTGATTGTTTCGACCGCATTACTGTAATTTCATGATGATTAACTGCATGACAGTATTTAGTTAGGTATGAGAATTTCATATCACAATTTGTGATCAAAATAATCACTTTTATCGTGATATTGTTAAAATGTTCAAAAAGTACTGACACACACATCATTTCACCAATACAAACAACAAATACAATTAGCAGCACTATGCACTTTTTGTCTGCATAAACATTAAAATAATTAACATAGCCAATACCTTATCTAAACCTATGAAAACCATATCAGATGTGCATTAAAGATGGCACCATGTGGCCATGAGAGGTAACTCACATTGCAGATAAGAAAACAAAACGTCAGTTCTGTGAAGAGCGTCCGCCTTGCATGCAAACACTTAACATGGGAGCGGATTCACTGCTTTAGCTCCCCGTGTGGTGTGCAACGGGCTTGAATCTTGCTTTTTCATGCACATTTGATTTGCTTAGAAGGCTGAAAAAACTCTAAATTTTTTTAATGATTAAAACTGGTAATCAAACACGTTTTTTAATAATTCAAATTTGAAACGGTAATGCTAACCGTCTAGAATTTTACTGTGGCTTATTGTGAAACCGGTAACTGTTTCATCCCTAATCTGCACAGCCAGCTATCTAGCTAAAGCTCTGCTGGCCTGACAACCAGGAAATGTCCTAGTCAGTGACACTAGTGAGCGCAATGAGAAAAAAATCATACCCGTGTATAAGCCGCACCCGACTATTAACCACAGGGCTGCATCAATTTAGGATAAACCGCGATAATACTTTGCAAATTATGTTAACACCACATCTGTTATTGTAATGCACACTGCCATTAACAAAAAAAAACACAGACTGCTCTACTTGAAGAATCTCAGTCAACTGATAAGTCTCTGATGATTTGACTCCTCTACTTTCAGGGGGCAGCCCTACAATGAACATCATTAAACTGCATGCAACCATTACAAATGCGTACAACTAAATATAAGTTTGTCATTTTTATTTTTTATTTTTATAAAACATTTTCGTCTGCTGATCTACCTTGGCCAGCCTAAACGCCGTCATGTCCCAACTGCAGGTCCTATCATGGAGGACTGGGACATCATAAGCCCCAAAGACGTTATTGGCTCTGAGCAACTTTCCGGGGAGAAGACTAGGTCTCTGTCATCCGCTGCGCTTCCCTTTACCCAGTTGCTACTGTCCCAGGTTACTTAAGACTTTCCTCCCCTTGTCAGCTATCTCTATTACCAGCCACTCACTGCGGCCTTGAGTCAGGCCCTATGCGCACGCAATAGCTCTGCTCGTCTTGTGACTCTCATAAACCTGCAAGACTTCTCTTTCAGATGGGCCGGACCTTGTCCAGAGTCCAGCAGGCCTTGAGTTGGTCTTATGGGGAGGAAGTCAAGCCTTTCAAGCCCCCACTAAGTGATGCTGAGTTTCACAATTACCTCAATGGGCAGGGCCAGCTAACACGGCCAGAAGAACTGAGACTAAGGATCTATCACGGTGGTGTGGAGCCTTCACTTCGGAAGGTAGACCACCTGTGATCTCTCAACCGTTCATACCAATTAGTTCTCCAATAAAATTGTGGAAATCTCTTTCTTATCCAATATGTGTTGACTACAATCAACATAAAATGTTTGTGTGTAAAAATATTAATCATTTAGTATAAATAAATGATCTCTACTTAGAGTACAGCTAGAGTACAGCTAAATTCAGAAGTAATGTATAATTTTTTTTCTTAATTGCAGGACTTGAATTACATGAATTTTGAGAATTTTAATTATTGTTCCACATGATGTATGCTTCCTACTGTAGGAAGTTCTGCTATGCCAAAAGGACATTTTTCATATGGATATCCTAAACAGCACAGGGTAGTGGGGGTAGGCAATATGATAAAATGTAATTATCTTTATTAAGGATCTTTTGACGATAAGGATAATGTAACAATATAGTTTTTTGTTAGTCTGTCAAAACAGTTGATGTGATATACCAATTATTTTGCTTTTGTTTAAAAAGTCTGTAGTGTACTAGTAACAATCATACATTATTGCTAATGATAATTACTGTCCACCCTGGGGGTCAGCATACACATCTTTAGCAGCACTGTTAATTGGAACATCCATGATGTTCTGTTTTTCGCTTTACCTCCTGCTGTTTTAAGGTTGTGTGGCGATACCTGCTTAATGTCTACCCTGACGGACTAAGCGGTCAGGAAAGGATGGATTATATGAAAAGAAAGACCAGAGAGTATGACCAGCTGAAAAGTGAGTGGACTGCCAGGGTTAGCCACGAGGACCTGGAATTCATTCGTGGGAATGTGTTGAAGGACGTCTTGAGGACGGACCGAGCTCATCCTTATTATGCAGGCTCAGAGGACAGCCCCCATCTCACTGCCCTTACTGACCTGCTGACAACATTTGCCATCACACATCCACAGGTTTGTCTCCTTTTTTTTAGTAGTGTTACCAAAAGGCTCTGTGAAATCACAGCAGGTCACTCACATGGCCAAAACACGCGACCGCAATAGAGTAAACTCTACAAATACTTGTTGAGCACTTGACACCAAAAACAACTTTTGTTAGGCAAGCATATGTATTGATTCCGAAAATACCAACCCTGTGGGAATCTGTTACGAGTTTCGTGGATGGTTTGGAAGTTTGGGATGCTGGTGGACTATACAGTGCATCTCAAAAAATTTGAATATCGTGGAATACCATGGTATTACTGTGCTTGATTGGCCAGCCAACTCGCCTGACCTGTACCCCATAGAGAGGAAGAGGAAAATTAGAAGCCAGACCCAACCACGAGCTGAAGGCCGCTCAAAGCATCCTTAACACCTCAGCAGTGCCACAGGCTGATTGCCTCCATGCCACCCCGCGTTGATGCAGTAATTCATGCAAATGGAGCTCCAGCCAAGTATTGAGACAACATACTTTTCAGAAAGTTAACATTTCTGTATTGGACTATAAATTCTTAATTCTAATATTTTGAGATACTGGATTTTTGATTTATTGTAAGCCATAATCATCAAGATTAAAACAAAAAAGGCTTGAAATATTTCACTTTGTGTAATGAATCTAGAATAAGAAAGTTTTACTTTTGGAATTAAATTACAGAATTTTTGGCAATTTGACTTTTCATACACACAAAAAGCAGTGCTAGCACCTGCTTTTTGTCGCATATTAAGACATATTCAAAATGTAAACTTTCCTTTTGAACAAAAGCTGAGAATAGTAGATAAGGGGATTTGATGTATCTGTATCAGAGGAAAGGCAGGGCTCTACACTAACTTTTTCCCCAAGGAGTACATTTAGGAGAAATATAGTAGCACGGTGACAAATTTTCAAGTAAGAGTTTAATAATAGTATAGTGGTCTAGGTGTTGGACTCCCGGCCGGAAGGTCGTGTGTTCAAGCCCCAGAGTTGGCCTACCTGTAAGCATCCTTGAGCACTCCCTAATCCCTACCTGCTCCATGTAATAGCACCATGTAATTGTCGCTTTGGAAAAAAGCATCTGCTAAATGACCTCATTGTACATACAAATTTATACTGAGGGACACACATCTGTGCAATAGCATATACCACCAATATCGCACATTGGCCATTTTAAGTATGCAGTTTACACTTAACGGGAGCGGGAGCTTAGGTCCTAAGATTTAAGGATATAGCCTGACCCCTGGCCTTCCACTCAAGGAAATACTCACAATTTCACAATATTAGACATACACTAAGGGCTACGCAAGGAGGGTTTGATGCGTATGCGACGCAAGCGCAAGTGCCATTTCATGCATTTCCAATAGTGGCACTAATGGGAATATTGTACTGTCACTCTACAATGTTGCTCTACAATGCCTTTCATGTTTTGGTTGCTTGAAAATCCAGAGCTTTTAATCATTTAGTATTGGGAGAAGATTTTATCAAAATTGAGCGAGGTTCAATGGGTTACCCACGCCTCTCGGCACAGGAAAGACACATGCTGATCTGCCCAGTGTGGCGCGCGTGCAGCCCCGGTCATCAAGGGCATTGCAGACCTATTGCTCTAATTCGCGTGGCCGCGTAACTACTGTAGTTAGCCAGTCGAAGAACTCTAGTCTCGTTCGTTATCTGAATTAACCACATATGGGTTTGCACTTGCCTCACACAGAGGCTCGGACTGGAATATTTTTGGCTTTGCTTGTATTAATTGCATTCATGGAGCTTATGTTTTTATCGAAAGAAGCAGTAGAAGTTTTATGTATTAACATTACCAGGTAAATATTTACTGTATAACCACTTCCAGTTGCAACGACAATATAAAAGCATTGGGCAATAACTTGTCTTAATTCCTGTTTCCTTGGTTTATTTGTAGTTCACTTAACAGTTTGTTTAGTTAGTTTAGTTGGCCAGTTTCCACCAGTACTGTATACATGCATGTCCTTGTTTAAACATGCAGATGACTGACAAAACATTAAATGTTTTTATTTGTAATTTTTTTTTTCTTCATGAAATTGAAATATATTCGTATTCTAAATGCTCTACATGTAATAATCGGCATTTACTTTTTAATGAAACAAATAGTCACAATATTCTTATCCATTGCAAAATTGTGTACAGGTGATCGCACACCATTGCGCTGCTGTTATTGTTACCTGCCCCCACTGCGTGGGCTAATTTGATTCACAAAAGAGCCTATTGTAGTGTGTTTGAAAAATGCAGCTACCTTTTAATTGACCTGACTGCTGTGTTTCTGTGTAAGCAGAAATTGCAAATTGCGCTGCTGCTGAGTGCAGCTTTTCTGTGCCGCGACATGACTCATTCTAGGTCGCCACATCTGTAAGCACCTATGTTTGTTCAGCTGGTTCGGCAGGTTTGTATGGTTTGTTAGCTCCTTGGATTTGCTGTAAAAATGTTTTTTGTGCTTGTTTTACAGATCTCCTATTGTCAGGGCATGAGTGACATTGCCTCCCCAATACTTGCTGTTATGGACAATGAGGCTCACGCGTTCATTTGTTTTTGTGGCATTATGAAGCGCTTGGAAGGAAACTTTCGGCCTGACGGGCAACTCATGTCCGTCAAGTTCCAGCACCTGAAACTGCTCTTGCAGTACTCTGATCCCGAATTCTACTCCTACTTGGTATTGCGGGGTGCAGACGACCTCTTTTTTTGTTATCGCTGGTTACTGCTGGAGCTAAAGCGCGAGTTTGCCTTTGATGACGCTCTGAGGATGCTGGAGGTCACTTGGAGTTCCCTTCCCCCAGATCCCCCTGAAACCGAAGTGGAACTTTTGGGTCCACCAATGGAGACGAACGACACCACATCCCACACAGAAAAGGCTTCTACTTTGGACAGTTGCCATGGAGACAGTGGGGACCAAAAAGAACGGCAACGCAGGCGGCACATGCTGAGGCCTTCAAGGGAAGAGACATATGGAGGTAGGAATGTTGGCATTGAGGAAAAGGTGAAGCAAAATGTCTCCGCTCGTAAGGGTGGGAAGGGGGACTGCGTTGCACTGTACGTGACAAAGGACAAGGTGGCTGTACCTGCTCCTCCTTTTGAGAAGCAGACCAGTTTTGGTGAATTTAAATACTACAGTGCTCGAAATGAGGATAGCTTTGACATGGAGGACGCAGAGCTACCTGAGTTTGTGCCATCGCAGCCTATGTCCAGCATCCCAGTTCGCCAGTCCACTGTGGACTGTGAAGAGGACCCAGGAGAGAGAGCACCACTGATGAACACCCATGATTGTTGTTCTCCTGAGGAGAACTTCTCCAATGGACAGATTGTGTCTTCATCTCATCTTTTTGGTAGTATCTTACCAAACTGGAAAACCAGCTCCTCTCCATCACCCACATCACCCTCCAGCTGGCCTGGTCCTTCTCCAGGTTCTTCTTCTCCAAAGTACACATGTCCTACTGTAGCCAATAGCGGAATCCCTTCAATATCAACAACCCCTGGAATTTTGAACTACTCCGCACCGGTGCTCAGCGGCACAGGGGCCACCTCGCCTCCCCCCCCCACTGCAAAAGCTTCTACGCCCTCTCCATCCCACGTTCCGAATGGATCTTTACTCTCCTCTCCTATTTTGTCATTTGGCAGAGGCCCCTCGTTGCCGGGTGGCAAGTCGTTTTCCGGCAGTTTCCCGTCACCGGGCAACAAGTCCCCCAGCACCACTGCCAACACACCCTCCTCTACAAAGGGCGATGGCATCTGTGTCAAACTGTGCTCTCTGCCTCCGCCTCAGGAGTTCGGCAAAGGGAATCCCTTCATGCTATTCCTGTGCCTGTCCATCCTGCTGGAGCATCGAGACCACATCATCAAGAACAGCTTGGACTACAACGAGCTCGCCATGCACTTTGACCGCCTGGTTCGCCGCCACAACCTCGGCCGGGTACTGCAGCGAGCTAAGGCACTGTTCGCAGACTACTTGCAAAGTGAGGTGTGGGACTCTGAAGAAGGAGATGAGGTCAGCTCTGACTCCCCGACCGCTGCCCCACTTTCTCCCTCCCCGTTCCCCTCTGCCAGGCCTGTTTTAACCCCGCTAGCATCCCCGCAGGCCTCTTCTCCAAATTCTACCTATAATCTTGCGACCACAATCCCATCTGCTCAAATCACCCTCTCTCCTTCTTCCTGACTTCGTCCCCTGGCATAGTGAATAAACTGTTATGGAGATTGTTGTTGATCCTTTTCAACAGCCTCCCCTTTTTTAATACCTATTGCATACTTTCCTATTCTATATGCTTTAAACAACATACTCCTTATGCCTGTAGTTATAACGACTACTCCTTGTTAACATTGCAGCTTTTTTTTGTCTTGTGGATGATCATTCTTATAAGGTAGACACATGAATAAAGATTTTTTTAAAGTCTATAATTTAAAGAAATTATTAAAGAAAATCTGAAGACTGAAATTGTACATGAAGGCCTTATGTTACAGGTGTGCATTCCAGCTAGTCTTTGGCAGTTGACCCTTGAATTTTATTTAATTCCATTTCCATTGAATATACCCAGATACCAGTAACAGCAAACCAACATGGTTGTGTTGCTTTTGGCCTTGTGAAGATTAAAGAGAACGGATGTTTGAAGGTCGAAGAACAAATATTCAGCCAGTTAGTGCACTTAACCTGTGTTGCCCTGTTAATTTACTTTGTTTATTAGTTGTCTATTCTTAATTCTAGGCTGTTTTGACTGTCAGTTGTAGGAAAGTGTGTCAACTGACCTACAGTGTTATTAATGCTGTAAATAAAGGTGTCAGGATAGGCTGTACATTTAGATAATTTTCTAAATGTATTTACTTAGTCATTTATTCATTTTAATGTTTGCAGTCAGCAAAATTAGGCATAATAATTGGTTAACTGCTTTTGGTTAACTCCTAATTGGCTTTTTGAAGCTGTTGAGCCAAATGAATTAATTGTATTAATTAATTGAGCAGATACAACTCCGGTCTGTTACAAAGCTAGTTAATGCATGGATGCCAGTTTCCAAATCATTTGGACAAGGGCTGAATTTAATAGTAAAGTCCTAGTAAATGTTTTAAAAGTGGGACTGTTTACTCATTTGGTTTAATTAGTGGTCACACTATTCCATTTACTGAAACTATTAAAGTTTCTTTGACAAGATACCACAATGCAGAAGAAATAAAGAATAGCCCGTGTGCAATTACCTGTGTGTTTTGGTGTACTGGAATGTTCTTGAACTCTCTTGTCGATCCTCACCTGTTTTTGATAATTTAAAATCTCGTTAATTGAATCTGTAGAACATAAATCCTGCAGGAGTGCAATGAATATGAACAAGATGCACAGAAGCAGAAGAGATTTTCTATTTCCCATTTTTCTTGTGTAAAGTAATGCCTAAAATTACTTGTTTTTGGAAACAATTCTGCTACGAATCTTACAATTTGTTTATTCTCACTGTTTTGTAACGTAGAATGTAATAAGTCTGTTTAAATATTTATAATCAATGGATAAAGTTTGCTTGGCTGAAATCTTTGCAATATTCACATTCATACAAACTGCACAAAATGTTTTTAATTGTATTGTGCACACCAATCTAACATTGATTGTCCACAATAAATTGTAACTGAAAGGATGTGAAAAGATTACATTTGATGGTGAGTTACAATATTCCTTATATTTTTATTCTTTAAGTATATGCCTTAACTGTTGATGTATATCTTAGCCTAACCCACTGGTACCAAATTCTGATGCCCTTTAGATATGACCCAGCCCCGTGCTGTGACGGTTTAGGGTTACGAAAACTCACTATGGTTTTCGTACAGTAAGTTAGTAACCATGGTTTTATGGTATTTGATGATAATATGGTTATTATGCTCTTAACCATGATAGTACTATGCAGTAGCGCTGTTAGGTCAGTTGATTGTCATTCTTTTTGAAGTCTGATTGTCAACCAATCACACTTCCGAGTTTGCCATGTAGGGCAAAGGCTATTCTTCGACACGCCTGGGCCCTCTAGCTGGGCAAACGTCATTTTCTGGCATTTTTCGTCTGGTGTGATCGAAGGGCCAGTTAGATAACTGAAGTAAAACTAGCTAGACAGGACCGCAGGATGGATTTTGTTTTCAAGTAGCGATCGTCATTCAGTGAGTCTGATTTCATAATTTGTATGGTAGGCTACTAAGAAGACACATTCACAAAGGTTTTTTTGACTGCATACTATTACACTACTATCAAACAATATGCGCACGTCCAACTTAATGTAATATATTGTATTTTGGCCTTTGACTTTACAGTAGACTGAAATGTGTTGGTTGCTAGTGCTGCTTGGTCTGTTTGGTGAGTGTTGCTTGTTGGATTTAGAGGCAAGGTTTGTCTGCATGTTTGTGGCAACCTGGGACCAACCATTTTGTTAAACCTATTACAGTGTTGCTACAGTACATGGATCAGGCAAATATGTAGATCAGGTTGTAGCCTATGCACTAAATGTGTGTGAGGTTACTATATATGTAGGCTACTGTTGTATGTAGGCCTAAAACTGAAGGCCCAGTGTCAAGGGTTATGGTCCGCCACTGGACTATTACAAATAGGGGATGGGCTCTGTTATTACACAATGGCTTGCATGACCATAAGAAACCGTATTGCCAAAGCACACTTGAGGAACAAAACACATAAATATAGGCTATACAGGGGTAAAAGAGAAAACAGTTGTTTTTAATACCAGTAGAAAAAGTTAAGTTAATTCGGTACAACTGTAGGGGGTTTCCCCAAATTAACTAATCAAGTGTCTGTTTGGATGGAATTTGTGTAAAAATCTTTTTTACAAATTATCAAACAAATCAAATCAAAGGCAACAGCTTTAGAGGGGAACTATACCTGCTTCCAACGAAGGGGAAATGGGATGAAGGTATTAAACCTCAACTGGTGTTCAAAGGTAATTGACAGAACGGACAACGGAAAATATTCTGCTGCTTGGTTCATTGATCAGACAGCCTGTAGGGCAGACCTATGGTGGCTCTGTGGAGATATGGAAATAAGACCCAGACTGCCACCTCAGTGGCAAGGTACCTGTGCAATGGTGCACTTGGTAATGCCGTTTCTCATGTTCCCTTCAACAGCACTCCGGGACCTGCCTAGTCTAATACATCGGACTTCTCGGTTCAGTCCTAATAGATTCAAATGCTCAACACCGGGTGGTACTTTTGACAGCTCTGTCTATATAGATGCGATCGGGGTGCCAAGGGGAGTACCAGATTGCAGCAAGATTTGAATTTGTACTCTTCTGGTGGGCAATAATAAACAAAAATATGGACTGGATAAATTCTTTACTACAACCAGCAACAATTTGTAAATTATACCCGGGATGCAGTCAGAAGTATTTCAGAACAGCTAGGACCTATGTCCCTGATGGCATGGCAAAATCGAATGGCCTTAGATATGTTACTGTCTGAGAAGGGTTGGGTGTGCACCATGTTTGGAACCTGGTGTTGTACCTACATACCAAACAATACTTATCCTGATGGAAGTATCACTAAGGCTCTCCAAGGGTTTACATCGCTATCTGAAGAGCTAGCTGCGAACTCAGGCATTGATAACCCATTCAATGACTGGCTGAATACTATGTTCGGAAAATGGAGTAGTCTAATAACCTCTCTCCTAGTTTCTATTGCAGTGATGGTGAGCATCCTGGCGCTGTGTGGCTGTTGCTGTATCCCCTGTATGCGGGGCCTTGCTCATAGAGCAGTCACCAACTAAGGCTATGGTATACCAACCTATCAATCTTGATGAGATGATAGACTATGGCTATGAAGATCCCGAAGGGAACAAGTAATACGATTGTGTAAAATATGATGCAGTCTAGACATAAGGATCAGGAAGGTGACCAGAAAATAGAGGGTGTCGAGAAAAGCGAGGGATTAGGTGCATTCCGAAAGACATTGAATTGGGTCTCACAGGCTGGGACAGCAGTACATTCACAGGGGCAGGGGGAAATATTTTGACCTGTTGAAAATTATGTCCTGACTGAGGAACAGACACTAAAGGAAGTACCGGAAAAGCTATGGTCATGAGGTGGGGCTCTCCAAGGGTTTACATCGCTATCTGAAGAGCTAGCTGCAAACTCAGGTATTGATAACCCATTCAATGACTGGCTGAATACTATGTTCGGAAAATTGAGTAGTCTAATAACCTCTGTGTGGCAGTACTTCATGCAGTACTTTAGGCCTGTACTTCATGCAGATTCACCCAAGGGTATTGTGAGTCAAGTCACTATGCAGCTTTAACTGCACCATTGAAAGCTTTAATATATGACACGCCGTTGTCAGCAATGGACAAAATAACTTGGAACTCAGAGGCCGAAGAAGCTTTTGTAAAAGTCAAACAAATGCTTGTGGGCTCTGCTGTACTAGGTTTTCCTAATTACTCAAAAGAATGAATGCAGACGGTAGACTGTAAGGATGGGTATATGACCTCAGTACTGGTGCAAAAATATGGAGAGAAATATAGACCTATAGCCTACTACTCTGGTAAACTTGACACAGTGGCCAGAGCGCTACCTGGTTGTGTCCAAGCCGTAGTAGCAGCATCTATGGCCATACTGGCCTCTGCATCCATAGTATTGTTCCACCAATCAGTTCGGTTCCACATGCGGTAGCGGTAATATTGTTACAGAACAAAATATCATACTTGTCGCCATCAAGGCATCTCTCCATGACTGTGTTATTGTCACAACCACATTTGACAATAGAGAGGTGCACAACCTTAAATCCATCTACTCTCATTTCAACTCCACTAGATGGAACCCCACATGACTGTCTCACTGAAATATCTAAGAGCGTATTACCTAGAGCAGATCTAACAGACGTAACTTTCCCTGATGCCCAGTTAACCTTGTTTGTAGATGGTTCCAGCAGAAAGAATCCAGATGGAACAAATGCTACAGGGTTTGCAGTAGTCACGTGAAACTCTTATAGCTAAACCTTTACCCAAACACTACTCAGCCCAAGCAGCTGACTTAGTAGCCCTCACAGAAGCATGCAACATAGCAGAGGGAAAAACAGCAGTTATCTACACAGACAGCCAATAAGCATTTTCAACTGTACACGTTTTTGCACAAAAATTGAAAAATAGATGTATGGTCACCTCCACGGGAAAACCTATTAACCACAAAGACTTAATATTAAACTTACTGAATGCAATCCAACTTCCCCTGAAAGTAGCTATTTGCAAATGTGCTGCCCATACAAAAGGAACTGATCTTGTATCAAGGGGAAACCACATGGCTGATGAAGCGGCAAAAGAGGCAGCTACATTAACAACTGACACATTTATTTTGGACAAAACCGAGATCAAATTAGATCACCAAGTATTGAAAGACATGCAAAAGGTAGCTCCTGAAATGGAAAAAGCTGTATGGGTACAAAAAGGGGGAAACTTTGATCTTGACAAAGATGATGTCATACAATTTAAAAAAAATAAAAAAAATAAAACATGGGGCCTTTTCTCTTAAAAGCCTGTTGATCCTCTGATCCTGAATTAACTGAAGTGATTGTGATTGGAGTAAACTTGAATAAGAGCACGGCACCCCATCTAGTGGCCATTTCATAGAGTCCATTCGGTTCATAGCATGACTTTCAGTTGAGGAAACAAAATTAATAAAGCTATTAGGCTATATTCTAAATTTAGGCCTGTACTTCATGCAGTAGGCTATATCTATTCTGTATTGTGTAGGCTACATATTGCACCACATCATTTAGGATCAGGGGTGGTTTGTTCCTTAGGGCGATCGGGCAACGCACCACCAAAGGGGGAAATTGGGGAGGGAATTTCTATTAGATTCTACTCATAGACAGTATAATATAATGGACGGAGCCAGGGCTGTAAAGTGAAGCCAACGCGTAAGTGCCTTAAACCCTGCATTCTATAAAATAGCCACTAGGGACAAGGTTTCTCTCGTCCCTTGGCTGAAATAAGCAGCTTCACTCATTGACTCCCATTGTAAATGACACATGATTTATTAGCTCAATAAACGGGTTACTGACGAGTTTATGGTATCAATCTCTAGTTTATAGTCTTCTTAAATAGAATAAGTGTGACTGAATGGATATCATAGTGTAAAACACACTATAAAGCGGGGTAAAGTTTTGGGGTGTGGCTACCTTGTGCAGATGTGGCGACAGGTTGCCGGTTCAGGCGGGCTTGCATTGAGTGGTCAGCAGTCACGTCAATCAATTTCTTGTGCTCCTCCTCAAGCACCACCCTCTCATCCAATATGGGAATAATCAATTTGTCCAACATTGTGACGACGAAAAGCAGAACTCGAGGATTCAAAACGTGAGTCCACAAACCAATGGGTGACGTCACGGTAGCTCCGTCCGTTATATACTGTCAATGATTCTACCAAAGTCTAACGCTAGCTGTGACTGTTCTAGACAGTTTTTCCTGCCTTTTAATATCACAGTCCAATCAGTGTCAAGTGTTCCGTGGAGTACCACCTTTCGGGCGATTTCAGTCTGGCCGAAAATCGCCCAGATTGCTCTGATAGACTTGCAAATTTTTTTTACTGCAAGCGCTGTAATGAAATCTCCATGGGTTCCAGGCAAGCGGCTACAACAGTGGTTCTTAACCTTGTTGGATGTACTGAACCCCACCAGTTTCATATGCGCCTTCACCGAACCCACCGAAGGGG
>JAOEHI010053307.1:0-15386 GCA_025447815.1 Percopsis transmontana | reverse complement strand
CCGTGAGTGACTGGCTGTTTGCAATTCACAATGCTCACCACTAGATGTCACTAAAAACTACACACTGGCCCTTTAAAATGGGTAATGATAAATGTGAATTATTTCAAAATAATCAAAATAAACTCTCAGTCTGAATGCTTTGTTACTCCTAAAGACAGACGGAACTATGTATTACACATATTATACAGATCTAAAGCCAATGAATTTGTAGACATAGTTAACGAGATTTGAAGATGGTGTAGAAATATGGTAGGCTACTGGCTACTCTCCATAAAAACATAATAGAACCTAAAATTTATGAATTTCAAACTTCTCACATCTCTTCCAAATTTATATTAAGGATTACAATTTTATCAACAATACAAATGAGCAAAACTGAATAATTATGAATGAGTCAATGTATTTTAGTGTGTGTGTGCATATGTGTCTGAATACTGTATGTATACCTGAGAAGTCTGCAGATGCTGCTTCTATAACTCAGTCTCTGGCTGGCAGCGGCTACACTGGGGGGCATTGGCGGGCGTGAGGGGAAATAGAGCAGGACCACAGCAAACAGCATGGCGACAGCACCAAACTCTGCCAGGATGAAGGGACAGGTTATTTGCAGTGATAAGAGGGGTTCTCACCATGTAGAAACTAAGACCAAAAATTTATTAAGGTAAAGGTCACAGTGATCTCCAAGTCACAACATAGTCAAAGCAATAGGATAGCAATGGTTGGTTTGTAGGGTAGGTTTGTACCACATAGCCATTTAAACCAAGCTTATCTAACTTGGCATGGTAAGGGGCAGCTTGGCACAGGGATCCTGACATCTCTCTCTTGAGGTAGTTTGGGTTTGAGTTTTTCAGCTAGACTATATTTCAAAAGCCTCAACACTTTGCTCCCCTTCTGTTCTGTCATAATACTGCATATTAGTTTTTGGCAGGGTTGTAAGCAAGCACAAATTAATTCAGCCCCCCTTCTCATCCTCCTGTCAATCTTTTTCATAATTTCAAGGTTGACAATTGCTGCAGGTATGGAGCCTGTTCCACAATATGAATGAGAACACAATCTAGTTCCAATCGTCTCTAAATAAACTCTTTTTAAAAGGGGCAATCAGAGATTATTTTGCGGCCAATAGAGAAACAACGCTGTTTTGGTTTCAAAAACGAGGAGGCGAGCAACCCTTCCAGCACCAAAATACAGGAGAACGCAACCAACCCCTCTCTCACTTGAAAACTCGTGACTATGGCGCCCCAGAGCACATGGATTTAGTCTTGCTCACCCACAGCTCGCTCCCCTGCCCTCCCTGAATATGGGGCCATTATTGTAGCAAAACTATTTACAAATGTGAAGTGGAGAGTTGTGTAACTGTATCTGAATCCGGGTGTGCATAAGCAGATTTGTAAATGTTTAAAAGAATCTCTAAATGCGTACTGAGTTTTTTGAATGTATACAGGAATCTGCAAATGTGTTTTCAGAATCCGTGTGTGCGTAATCAGATTTGTAAAAATAAAATAAAATCTGTAAATGCGTACATAGTTATTAATGGCTAAAAAGTATTTTGTTCAAAGAGCTGGAAATACAGACAAGTCATCAGTTACAACTTACCTGTAGGTGGGCCTCTCAGTTGGCTGTCTTTTTATACATGACTTTTGCTACAATTCTGCCGTAGCAGAGATGTGCAAATGCATGTTGCGATTTGTGTATTGAGATTTATCTGTTTGCCTCAGTAGCTATACAACCTACATACCACAGTCTAGCACCTAGCCAAAGTATACTACCAAACGCTCTGGCTCTTTCTCTTGCTGACGCGTCTCAGCACGCTTTTACACATTTACAATTCTGATTACGCACACATGGATTGAGATACAGTAACACAACTCTCCCCATTACAGTAATGCTACAATAATGGCCCCATTGCCCCAACCCCTCCCGCAAAGTTTTCAAACTGTTTTTAAACAAAGCAAGTCAGTTTGCAGTAGCAAATTGGGGCAACTTTCATGTTTTGGAGGGGCGCTATATACACAGTGGAACAAAATGTCGGATTGGTAATGACCACCAAAGATATTAATTCACAAATTCAGTCTGTTTCGTTCTTTGACCAGTGATAGCAATACAACAAAAGCTGCTGCTTCAAATTATGATTTTATTTTCAACCCACTTTAAATCAGTTAAGCAGAACAGTTCATCTATATTTCATAAGGGCATTTATGAAGTTTATGGTGTTTTTTTTTCTCTTGCTTTCTGTGTTAGTCTTGGATCCCCTTCACTCTGTGCTGTGTTGCCTCATCGTGATAGGTAAAAAGGAAAATGCCCCCCACTCCTCTCTATCAATCCCACTGCAGCCTTGTGCAAAACATAAACAGTGAGCTGGGGAAGAAGTTTGTGTTAAAGCAATCAATGAGTGTCCCTTTAAACCATCCTATCTTGTTACTAACTAGTAACAGTCATATTAAGCATATATTAAGGCCTATCGCTAGTCATTGACTATTCCAACTCAACATAATCTCCAGCTCAACCATCTAACAAGAACTACTGCCTCTGTCTTGTATATATTATTATTATTATAATAAATATATAATTATTATTATATTATTTATGAGAGGTGGAAGTCATACAAATGATTTGATTAAAATGGGGTTAATGCATTTTCATGTGAATTAAAAATGAAGTTGTGTATTCATTTAATTGTAATTTTCACTTTTGATAAAATAAAGTTAACTTTATTTTTTATTCAATGCCATTTCTATAAGACAGCATTCATCATTTGCATCAAAGCTATTTGGCTGAAGGGTGAAAGTTACATAAACTCCTTGATAAATATACAGATAATAAAAAAGTGTGTGATCGTCACGCGATAACTTCCACCCCTCATTGTTCTGATGAAGAAATCCCATTTAACGCCATCTAAAAAATGTATCTATCTAAGCTCCACATGTGGTCTCGTAGTGTTTGTTATATCACCGTTAATTAAACAAAACATAAAATATGTTTCCAGGTAGCTCAGCCTGTGTCTCAAACCCACAACCTTCCGGCTAGGAGTCCAACACCTAGACTACTAGACTACCCTGCCCCCTGCCCACAGAAATGATTAACCACTTCACATTGCTGTCCTTTTTGTTCCAGTAAGGCCATGGTTCTGGAGCCAGTAACACTGGAAAGGATGCTCCTAGTGATTCAATCACTGTCTTGAGTTATTTATAAATCTTAATGGTGTGCAAGGATCAACCTTTTCATCACTCTGACTCCAGTAGCCAAATAACACACACAGACACTACTCCTTGAATTGTAATTGAACATCTGGCGATATTGCTCAAAGGTCAGAATTTCTCAACTTTTATGTTGCTTTCCCACACAGACTGACAAATCCTCTTTGGTTGCCCATTTTGCTCACTCTCATTGTCTGGTGTCAAGACGTTAAATCGCTTCCCTACTACAATTACAATTACAATTAGGTCATTTAGCAGATGCTTTTATCCAAAGCAACTAACAATTACATGCTGTTTTTACATGGAGCAGATAGGGGTTAGGCCAACTCTGGGGCTTGAACCCACAACCTTCCGGCTTGGATTCCAACACCTAGACTTTCCTGCCCCCTACTAGTCACAAAGGTAGAAATCACTGATCTCCTGTCTGTACTCACCAGAATACATAACCAGCTGGATCCTGTCCTGAATGTGACTCTCTGAAAACACCACTGCCTTATTCACCACTTGTGTGTCGTTGGGGGCAGGTACCAGCATTGGGCCCACCACAAAAGAAGTGGCAGCGCCCAGGTAGCTGATGAGTGAGGCCACAGCTGTGGCAGTGGCTCTCTGATTAGGGGGAAACCATGTGGTGGAAAGCAAGGGCCCGGCGCTCATGATGGTGGGGCCAGCTAAACCGTTCAGTAGTTGTCCGCCATGTATGAACCTATAGACAGAACAGACAGTTTTTGGTGTGAGAAAAGACAACAACAACAAAAACACATGCGCATTTAACATGCCACCAGTGACTGGTGGTATTGGCCTTTCTTGCGTTAATCAATGCCAATATTAGATCTACATTAAATAAGGACAACAAAAATGACTACATCATGGTTGGTAAGAAACATGCTGCTTCTCAGATCCATGTTTGAGTCCCACTAGGGCCGTGCCAAATATCCTCCCCATCCCTGGGATCTGTTAATGCCATGGTATCATGCCATAATAACCTCCTGTAAATGTCTGGCTGAGACAGCACACAGGTGATTGATTGCTTGCGAGCTCTGTGACGACAGTTCATTCAGAGCCGTCTAAAGAAGGTCTGCGATAAATCTGGGCAAATGAGAGTGTGGGAAAAAAGGTGGGAGAAAGTAATTGTCTTATATTGATTGATTCAAAATTTGTTTGTTTAAAAGTGTTTAAAAAAGTGACATTAAAATGCTGACACAAATCCTTCTAGAGGCAGCAGTTAACCAACAACTGGCCTCGTATTGTCATAGTACCGGGGATTCCCAGCCCTAGTTTTTAGTGTGGCTGACGTGACAGTGAGTTTGTCACAGTAAAATATGATGAACGTCAAGAAATTGTCCATGTTGAACTTGTGATAGACACAGCTATCATTTCAAACATTAACCTTAAGAGATTATATCAGCTATAATGAAAAAGACTGACTTAGATAACAGACCTTGTGCTTTCTTTGGCTGGCCAAAGCCTCTGGGGAAAAACATTTTAGATAAGGCAGAGCTGTGGGCAGCTCAAAAGCAGAATCTTATATCAGCCACTACACATTTCACCCAATATCTCAGACATCACCTCTTGTGCCTTAAGACACCTAACCCTTTTCAGCTCAATCTTTATAGCTGTGATTTTAATATGTATAATCAATGTGGTCTTGCATTTGTTGTGTTTCATTTTTGTTACATTTAACAAAAGGTACCTAAGAACAGCTAACAGCTAACAAAAAATAACCTTTAAGGAGAAAAAAAGTGGATACAGGCAACAGAGAAAGAGCGCAATGTGTGGTATTACTCTGAAAACTACGCCCACTGGAGGGGAACACAATCAGTGCCACAATATGCTAAATTACTTTACCTAGCTAAAAGCATTCTATATTTCACCAAGTCAAAGGATTATTATTATTTAAGTTTTCCCATTCTTCCGGCTGATGCCTCGCACCTTATTGCCTCTATCCACTTAGGGTTCTCGCAAAATTGCAATGTGGAAACAAACTAACTGTGTGTTTCTGGGGTGGCAAGAGTATATGCGAGCCGGAGGAAAGACGCAGGCAGGCATGGAAGCGGTGAACGCATTAAGCGTTATATTTAATAAACAGAAATAATTATACCAAAATATACTTAGAAACGACACAAACAAGGCACATTAATTAGGTCTTAGGTCAATCATTTACTGCTGGTAAATTTCACCCACATACACCAGGAGTGGTAATTGGATTGTAACACTTCCCCACAATTCACCAGGAGGAGCTCATTCCTTTAAACATTGTAGTCATAAATGAAATGTATACTTAATTGTATGCATCATAGTATTTTTGTATGCATGGAACTACAAATTCAGCTAACCAGTATGGAAGAAGTAATGATAAAAATGGCCTCATGGCTCATTGTATATATAGCATATCGTTTGTCCTTCCCTCGTTAATGTACTTGTTCTGCCCAGACCCATATGTCTCCCTGTTTGTCTTCCCTTCGGTCGTTTTCGGCTGGAGATGCAGAGGCTCACATGCCCAAAATGTCACAACTCGGTCCCGTAGCTTGGGTTTAGCTCTCCCGACGACGCTCTGCTGTCCACCCCTGACTGGTACCGTTGCCCCTCACCGTTACGTGGTCCCGATCTCTCCCCCTGCTCCTGGCCCGGGACATAAATTCTACCTGCTTCCCCATTCATCCTCCGCCCTTTTGAGAATAAAACCTGTTTTACCCACTCCACCAGTGTGTGCATGTACTGTACCACATTTAAGTTCCCCGATCAAGCCCTGACATAAAATGGCAAATGGATTAAGTGAATGGATTCCCCCTGGTGTTAGTGGTGAATGGTGATCCATTCCGATGCTTAAAAAAATACAGTAAATTTTTGTCCTACTTTATGGCTCATATATTCTCCAAAAAGTACCATATTTTATAAATAAAGTCATTTTTGAGTGAACTTGCCCTTTATGGTTATGACACTGTTTGGATAAAGGGGGGACAAAGCAATTGGCAATTTACTTATTGGAAAGCAATCAGGTGGAAAAAAGAGAAAAGAGAAGGAAGCAGTTATATAGAATGTGAATGAGACGATAGCCACCAGCAGTGTGCTGAGAGCATTGGCTGGGCTGTGCCTTAATCACTGGACTTCAGCCATCCTCATTCATGTCCATGTCTAATTCTGTAATGGAAATGGCACAAGACAGCAATCTCCCGCTGTGGGCCCCACAATATATTATTACAGCCAATCAACAGAGAGAGCGCATCTATGGGAGAACTGAGACAGTCTGCTTTGATTTTAAGAGTATGTCCAATCACTTCTAGATCTAATCAGTAGCTATCGAACAAAAACCAACCACCATGTGTTCTGTCTGTCTCTATGTCTCTCTCTCTGAGACAAACATGTCAAGCTCAAGTCTTTTAACCATGACTCCTGGTCCATAGCATAGTTATGGAATACAAGGATGCACACAGGCCATTTGTCTGTTGACAAAATCAGGGTTTGAAATAGTGCCCTTTTAAACTAAATGAAAGAGTGACATCTACTGGCAACCCAGACAGCCACATGATTTAGAATACTGTCAGTAATCTAAAATGCTATAAGGATTGCTTTCAGCCAAAAGTCATACCATGTTTAGGCTACCTGGTGTCCACTTTGTTAAAACTTGGGAAAAAGGACCAATTACCGTTTAAAATGGGTCAAATCTGAGGTTTCTAAAAACCTTAAACTCTAATACGATATTAAAGCCCTATAATTCTAAGTGCAGGATTTTTCTTGCATAGAGAATTAAGAGGCCGCCTCAGGCAAATTTCGTGCTGCTTCCAGCTCTCGACAAAACTCTGGCTGGGATTTTTATATAACTCATCAGTTGAAATTATATTAAGCCATCAATTTATCCATCCATTATATATAGCCGGGAGTTAGGTGGGAGTCAGACACTGCCTAGATGGCGATGGCCAGAGCCAGCACACTTGGAGCTTCAAACCCGTTCTTCAGAAAACCTATGGATGACGTCACGGAGGGTTTGTCCACTTATTTATACAGTTTATGGTTGTACACCATCGGCACCAATTTCTTCTGGGGGAGCACCCCCCTAGCGGGTCTGAGGTCCATCCACCTCCGACTCATTTCGGGCTTGGAAAAACCCTGTCTAATTGGCCACAATAAAACAGTCAAAAAGGTGGCATTCATTAGGGCACATTTGCAGCATTGTCAGATATTTACCAATCCACAGTGAATTAATGTAGGTCTACATTAAAATAATTACAATATATCAATCGCCCTTGCTTGAAGTCAACATGTTTTTTGTCAAAAATGTTTACAGAGTGCACATCATCAATCAAAAATAGAGACAGAGTCAAATTTTGCCATATTCAATCTCATGTATAATATTGATTACTCAATACTCAGTTAAAACCCATCAAGGACTTGGATTGTCAATATTGGCAGTTAATATTTATACCATGACCAGACACAGACCACAAGTAAATATTTATAATAGTTAATTTAAACAATGTGCAGTCTGACTTGAAAGAAATTAGAAAACTAATAACATATTTAATTGGTCATGGCCATACAACCCATAACAATGACAATAATAAAAATCAATGAAGGCCATTTATAGTCAGTATTGATGATAATATAGCCTCCAAAAACAACACTAAAATCTCTAAGGTCAGGCCCTGGCTCTTGCTCTTGCAACATATCATCATGCCCTCTTTGTATACACCACTGCTGTGGAGCATAAGCTGTAGTTGTTCATAATACTGCCCACAAGCAACCTAAGTAATATGACTATTAAAATTACCTTCTTTTGCGTATCTTTGAGCTAAAAAGTACATTGAAAATAACAATGTAAAATAACAACACTTTTCCTGTACACGATTGCAGTATACACACTTGGTTTAGCTAATTATTAGATTGGAAGACTGGTAGCAAAGACATTAAAATAAAGCTAGCACACAGAGCACTCAGAGGTTTCAAAATCCTAATATCTAGAAGCCAGTTGCTGTCACTTTATCCCATTAGTCTATGTTCCACTTCGATAACATTTTAAAAAGGAATAGGACCTTGGCATTTATCAACTGAGCAGCTGACATTCTGACATCATGTTACCTATTATGTTCTAAGGTATATTTTGTTGAACGTAACAACAATGACTGGAATCTAAAATTGAAAAATAAACAAATCAATAAAAGCCAACTTTTCAGGCTGAACATTTCTTCCCCTCAAATGTTCAGCAAGTCATGTTCCATTCCTATTCCATTTTATAATGTTCAATCACCTAACCAATTATGGTTAACCCCTACCTGCGCCATGTAATAGCACCATGGAATTGTAAGTCGCCTAAATGATCAAATTGTAATTGTAATTGTTAATGGCAATTTAAAGGAATAAACTACAGCAAATCCTTTCCCTTTGCCAAGAGTAAAAGCAAAGTTAGGAGTATATGAGTAGGGAAGAGCAATAATCATCAAGACATCAGCAGTCATCAGGGATAACTTAGTTAGCCTATACATTTCACAACATACAGCATTTATACAAGGACTTAAACCCCCTTGTAGGGTTCCCTAACAAGAAATAACATCCAGCACATCCCTCAGATCCTCGATTGGATTGAGATCTGGGGAATTTGGAGGCCGATACTGACTTAATTCACTCATCGGATATTGGATTGACGTTACCAATCCACATACCAATCCAGATTCCATAGTCTGTTGTTTTTAGGAATGATAAATATGTATGCAATATGTAGAGTTTGCACCAGCATGAAAAATTGGTCATGTTGTGTCTAAGAACTGTCAAAAGCACAAGGCCATGCTGCCTCTGGTAGCTAGCAGATTTTTTTTTAATTGTAGGGCCCCACTATTCTGAATGGTGTTAAGTATAATTCAAATTGCAATTCGCTTGGTTTTGCATTCATGCATTCAATAAACCTCACAAGAGATTAAAGGTAGGGTGCACGATCTTGGAGAAACCAGGTTCACTAAGTTATTTTTTGAAAATATACAAGCGAAGAAATCCCTGCCTCTCTTTCAGACCCCCCTCCAAAGTCACTCCTCCAAAACAAATCTACAAGAGAGTGTTTGGGAGAGAAACTACCTCATGGCTCATTCACTTGTAAGAAAACACCTAACTATCATAATGAACAACACACACTCACAGCTGCACTTTCTCTGCCATTGTGCGACTGGCTCGCTAGCTTTAGCTATACTGTATGTCCACCTGCCTAGCCTTGTGAAAGAGTCCAGGCACGGGTAGAGTTTGCGCATGTATGTAGGTAGGTAGGGGTAGACAGGCAGGTAGGCCACCCAATAATTTTATTTGGGCCGAATGAAATGATTGGATGTGGTTTTTACAGTCCTGCCACTGCCACAGATGGCGAATTGTTTTTCATATTACTGTCAGACTATATCACATATTCACTGCTATCGGGATGTAAAGAAAATTTAAGGAATGTAAAGAATGTCCTGGTAAATGAAGAGGCACATAGTTCCTCCTCCATTTTAGATCTTAGTGAAGAGGCAGGGACTTCAGATGAGCACCTCTACTCTCTTGATTGTCTAGTCTAGTGTTAACTTAACGAGGGCGGTACTGCCCCCGGGAGGCATTCAGGGGATGATGGGGGGCCAACAATACAAGTTTAAACTTTCAGCTACTTCAAAAAAACTGGTCTGCAACATTAAACCTGCTGGTTTACGCCACTGCGACTGGACGAGAAGTATCGCAACTCTTCTCTTCAGTGTTTCTGTCAGCTTCGGGGTTGAACCAACCATAACAAATCATTGATGCCACGTGGCAATAGCGGCAGCAGGTAAAAATTTTGATGAAGGCCAAAAAGTCTACAGAATTAAGAAAACATACGGGAAAGTATCGCTGCAAACCTCAGATATGAATATAGTAAGTTAACATTTAACCATTTTATTAATGTTAACGAGATTGCGTTTGCATTACAAGGCATGATACTAGCCCACATAGCGATCTCCAAGACATATTTGAACTGAGTAGCCTCAAATACGGCCTGAGATTTATTTTATAATCTTCGCTAGTTTATTATTTATTAATTTAGTCAGTCTTGTCCTTTTCAAAATCGGCATGAAATTTCCGTGGGATTATGTTTGAAGATTCTAAATGTCTTGTTGCAACAGAAGACTCTGCCTTGTGTAGCCATAGTAGCAGGTAAACCAGTGTTTTTTTTTATTCTGGCCGTGGCATGTTATGATTGCGGTGTCTGTGAGGAAGCAACATATTCGTTATGCAGTGTTGGATATGTTATCGTGTTATTTCCTGTTTTATGTATTGATATGCCTGTGGTATCTGTACTAGACATTCTAAAATTCACCACCGGTCCGCCAGATCCCCCCCATATAATTTTTATATTATACATATCTGTCTTAAAAAAAAAAAACTCAGATCCATCCAGATTTTTCCAATCATTAGCCACGTTCTGTATCTGCCACTGCTTCATAGTCTACTACTCCAGCCCCACTGTGGGTCGTGATATATTTTCATTAATGAAAACATTTTTAAAACATCCCTCCTCTGATTTTTTCACAAATCGCACCCTGATTAACATCATTAATCTTTAATAAGTCTATGAATAAAATAAAATGCACAAAACATGTAAAATGAAAGTATTTAGTCTAGAATTGCACAGAACAATGTCAAACCAAACTCCATTCAAAAATCTACTAAATTAATTCTGCCATAATGTCAACATTGAGGTAAGTAATTGTTATGTGCTCCCCACCCTGCTCTCTTCTTCTTTGTTCAGCTAAGGTGTTCCTGATCTCTGATTGAGGGTGCCCCCGCTCCTGTATATAAAAAGGCTGGTAGACAGGAATGTTGGGGGGAAAGGGCTGAAACAGCTTGGATCGCCGTTAATAGTATTTATATAACAATATACAAACTTGAGGCCAGTCCGTGCTTTAAAGTGCTGAATCAAGAAACATATTTAATAACAAACAATGCATGAAATTACAATGTGGCCACAAGGGAGAAACACGTTAGCTTCGCATTAGCAATGCTCCACCAAACCGTATTTCTGATGAAAAATAGGACGCTCTGGCTTATATAGCTCTGAGATTCAAATAACCGCTCACAGGTAAGGTGATAATCCATTGGCTGGAGGTGTGGCCGCTAGGGCTTGTGGGAGGAAACACTAAAGACAATGAAGTTAGCAGGCTAGGTGTGGGGGGGGGGGGTTCGGCTGTGCTTTAACAAATGTTAATTTAACATGGAAAAGTAGCCACACAAAGAGGTTGAGTGGGGGTTATGCCTATTCTGAGACACAGGATAACAGACAGACAATAGATACAGATAGGTCACGTGACAAGATCGTATAGAAATACAAACTGAACTCTGCTGTCTGGGCCAGGAGTGGCTATGCTTCTGTCATGCAAAAACATACATTTCTGCTTGTCTGCTTGGCTTGCTATAAAACTCAATGAGATATTAAATAATATTTAAATTCCAATTCCTTCACCGTCTTTGTTTTGTGTTTAATTGCTTTGAGGATGGAGGTGTGGTAGTCTCGTTTACGCGGCTTTGTTTCTGTTAGTTAGTTACTATTGTTTTTTTTAGTTTAGGGAGGGAAGTTCTGGGTCCGACGGCCCTTGACGGGTTGGCTCAGGCTTCTTCCTTTCTTTTGTTCTTTTTGGCCAGACCTCCAGACTCCCATAGTTTTGGGTTAATTAATTATCGTTAAATTGTGAATAAACTTTAATTAATCCTTGGGATTGGTGTTATTCAATATTCTGTCACATTTAGCATAAATTGTGTTTGTTGTGGCCGTAACAGTAATACAGGCTATTTTTCGCACTTCTGGCTGGGGCCAAATATGCCACGCGTTACCCGGCTCTCTGGGAGAAGACCAGTCTGCTTCTTCTTGCTTTCCCGACCACGTATCTGGCTGAGCAGGGATTTAGCCAGGTCCTACATATGCAGTCCAAGTACCGCAACCACTTGATGGCTTGATGGCTTCAGGCGCACTATGGCTGAAACTTACCTCTCTGCAGTGAAGTAATTGTTAGGGCTCCAACTAACTTTCAAAAGGTTACAACCAGTCATATCTGATTGGCTTTTAATTTGAATGTTACATTTCAACACCTGTAAATATAATTTCTATTCACTGGCATTTTTGTTCCCTGTGAAATAAATCTGTTGTTTGTCATTCAATGATGTGATTTTTTTTGATGATTTTTGATTGTAACAATAGTAACAACAATAATTGGCCTAATAATTTTTTTTTTAATCAGAATAATAATTATCATTATAAGCAATAAGCCTACATCTTATTTGATGGGGGGCGAGTTCTACTTGTACGTAGTTATGAGCCAGGCGCTGTAAACCCTGAGATAATGGTAATCGCTAATATAAAAAATGTCTCTAGAATATCTTAGAATAGTGGGTAAGGGGTGAGCTACACTGGATTGAGGCAGAGGATTATGAGGACAGTTCAGAATAGTCTAGTGGTCTGGGTGTTGGACTACCAGCCGGAAGGTTGTGGGTTCGAGCCACAGAGTTGGCCTACCTTTAAGCATCCTTGAGCAAGATGCCTAACCCCTACCTGCTCCTTGTAATAGAACCATGTAATTGTAAGTCGCTTTGGATAAAAGCGTCTGCTAAATTACCTAATTGTAATTGTAATTTCACGTCAGTTGGTACTCAAGAAAGGATTTGCTATGTGCACTGAAAGCAGAACAGCGTGATGCTTTTGCTACTTTCAGCAGCACGCCGGTCTGCTCTTTACACCGAACCAGGGCGTGTGGCAGAACAGGTTGTGTTTTAAAGACCTGTCACACACCCGCAGTACTTAACACGCTAATTTGTCTACAAACCATAGTAAGGACAGCCTCAGGGATGGCTCGAATGGTAACACTTTATTATTTACTCCAGTTATTACTAGACTTAAGACGAGGGAGGTGTCTTCCTTGCAACTCCGTTTCTCCTTTATTCTCCTCTTTTATGAACTGGGAAAAGCACACAGTACATGCCGCACCTAAACAGACTCACATAAGTGCACTCTACACTCCAAGATGGCGGCACACATATCCCACAATGCACCTCCCCTTTAATGCATAGGGCCATATTACAACCAACACACGTTAACCATCAGCAGTACTAATTTAATAGCGTCCCCGACCGACCCGTTTAACATAAAAGTGTGAATAAGAAAAAACGGGAAAAGATTACTGGTTTTAATATATTACCAACAATTTGGAACACTAACAAATATGGTCCGTTGAATTTGTTGTTTTCATATTCAGTGCCATGAAAACCCTGATTACCTTGGTAATTGCTTGAGCACGGTCCGACTTGGCTTGTAGCTTCATTTTAAAGAAATTGGAAAGAGTTACACGATGGCAAGCAGACGAAGCAAGACTAATGCCCAGGAGGCTTTGGAAATGCTACAGAACTTGCAATGGAACGAGTCTGGTGTGGGTTCAGACAGTGTTTATCGTTACCGTCTTATCTGAATGACAAGGTAGCGTCCTTTTTGCCTAGAAACCTGGTGAAAAGCTACCTTGCCCACTTTTTGATGATGTATACCTGCGCTACGCTTTATCTCTGCAAAAAGCCTCTGCATTATGCTCAGTACCCTACCTCGTGGTGAGCAAAGAGCAAAATTCTTATCATCTGAAGGCACTATACCCCTTGCTATGTGTGTAAATAAAGTTTTGATATTATTTCACATTGTTTAGTTTTAGAATACAGTGGGAAGGTAACAGCGAGGCCGCGGATGCTTGTATCGTGGTTTTTGTCTCAGAACCATTACACCCCTAATAAAAGCCATAAAGATGAGTGAGACAGCTGGCTGGCTGGCAGGCTGAGGCAGAGGGCAGGGCGTTTTTGTTTTGCTCTTTTAATAATAAGTTCTGTGTGGTACCACCACCATTAACAATAATAATTCAAGAAAAAAGAGCTCTGATATCGTTATCGGCAGATATCCTAATTGAGGTATTTGAATCGGATTGTAACTGAAAAGAAGTGATGAAAAAACCTTTTGCAATTATGTTAGCACATCTGAAAACTGATTAAATAAACAATAAAACTAGATAAATAAAACTGGCCTTCTTTAGACTGGTGTTTTCTTGGCAATTTCTCGCATGGAATAGCCTTAATTTCTCAGAACAAGAATAGACTAACGAATTTCAGAAGAAAGTTCTTCGATTCTGACCATTTTGAGCCTGTAATTGAACCCACAAATGCATATTCTCCAGATACTCAACTAGTCTAAAGAAGGCCCAGTTTTAAGATGTGCTAATATAATCGCTAAAGGGTTTTCTAATGATCAATTTGCCTTTTTAAAATTATAAATTTTCTGGTGCTGGATGACCGTCTCACACAAAAAACTCTATATCTTGAGTATATTACATACAATCAATAAGATATAAATACCATTTTAATCAGAAGGAACAGTTCTATAAAATGGTGTAAAATACATATGGTAATCTTGATTCAGTTATGAAATATTTTAAAATGCTCTCCAAATGTATAGCCCTAGTCAACATTTAATTTCATTCACAAGATAAAGAAAAAATTGTATGAGTGTATGAAATACTCTGCATTTTGTGTGTCATCTAACAAAAAAAACTGAATGGGAATATCCTTAACTGTTCAAAAGTTATGATAAATTGTGTGATCAGTGTAAAGAAAATACAGAAACCGTGACTTAGAATGTTTATCGGAATTCCTCTCCAAACAGTCTCTTTCTCACCAAAACAAACGTATACATGAAAACTGATAATAAAGACGGACACAATGGTTTACATTTATTTAGTCTATTTATTTATTTATATAATATGATACAAGTCAATAAGAATGATATAACAGGGGCATAAGAATGACATAAGTTCACATGAAATAAATGCACTTCAACAAATACAACTTACTACCGACTTATTATGAAGAAATGTTTTTTAATATAAATAATCAGTATAATATGAAATCTATGTACATATAAAATTAATAATTACAACAAATACCCTGTATATAAAAGTAGAGTAGATTAAAAAAAAGTAGTAGATTACATGGTATAACAGGCCTGTGAAGAAGAATACACAAATACTCATACCCACATTTTTACACACACATACACACACGTCTGTGATGGTCTTGTCAGCCTCCATCTGAAACATAAGCAAAACCATACAAATATAAGACTTTTTTTCCTCCAAAACACATACAAACACATGGAGCAAGGGAGACTATTGAATCATTCTGGGTGACACAGGA
>JAOEHI010053306.1:0-15386 GCA_025447815.1 Percopsis transmontana | reverse complement strand
AGAGAGAGAGAGAGAGCGAGAGAGAGAGAGAGAGAGAGAGAGAGAGAGAGACAGAAAAAACAACCATAAACACTGTGTATGGCCATTTTGTAAGTAGTAAAACTAAAAGTCAGTAAAACTAAATCACTACTTATATTATTATTTCAACATTTATAAATCGTCTTACATCCATGGGTATACCTCTTCGTGTGTGTGTGTGTGTGTGTGTGTGTGTGTGTGTGTGTGTGTCTGTACTCACTTGGAAGGGTTTGTGTAGGGCAGTGAGATGGCGAATACACTGACGTACTGCTCCGCAACAAAGTTAGCATAGAGATGAGGCAGACGCACCAGAGCTACAACACACACAAGAACCAAACAGTTGCTTTATTACACTAGAAAATTCTATTCTCGCTCTGTATGGATACATTGAATGTGCACCGATGAGCCACAACATTACGTACACCGAGGTGGTCATAATGGGTTAGCGTGGGCACTCTGAGCGGTCTGCGGCTACGCAGCCCCATACGCAGCAGGGTGTGATGCACTACGTGTTGGGACACATTCCTCCCATAACCATCATTCAAATGTTGTGCCACAGTAGCCCTTCTGTCGATGTGTTGCCCTCACGCATCGATGAGCCTTGGGCACCCAACACCCTGTTACCTGGTTTATGGCCCCCTGTGGGTAGGTACTCACCACTGCTGACTGGGAGACCCCACAAGCCTTGCTGTGTGGGAGATACTCCGACCCAGTGGTCTGGCCGTGACCATTTGAGAACCGACTGTTGACGTGTGCCGTTGTTATCATTTGTGAGTGGTCGTACTGTTCTGGCTCACCGGTGTATGCGTGTGCAAGTACAAACAGATGGCACCCTAACGGGTGACAGAACTGAGTGTGCGTGAAGCTTTTCATCTCACTTGACAAGAACTCCAGCATAGGGGACGCCATGGCAACTGTTGCCGAGATGTGGGTGAGCTTAACGATAAGAGACGGGAGCAGCTTGATCATGATGTCTGGCATCTCCACGGTGCACATCGTCAAGGCAACCACACACTGCTTGGCACAGCGGTAGATGAGACCTGTCTCCAGGCACTGGACCAATTCTCTCTGCGGGAGGGGACATGAGCAGAGAAGTCAGTCGTCCACCCAAATGTAACAGACTGTGGTGCTGGTTCTTCAACGTTTTGACCAATGGCCCAAAGTTGTTTTCAGCTCACAACCCTGTTATTAACCATGTCTTTATGCTTTACAAATGCAGTAGTAGAATTCATTAACACTAGACCAGAAATAATGATTTAAAAAAAATATTGTAATCTCCCTAAAAATCCTAAAGCTACGTGTGTGTGTGTGTGTGTGTGTGTGTGTGTGTGTGTGTACCTGTCTGGACTGTTCCAGGTATTTGTGGTAGGAAGTGATCGCCGTGAGGACAGGGACCACTGCAAGCTGAACATCAGTGCGAGAGAAGCCATCTGGAGTCTTCTTCAAACGCTCTGGGATCAGGCGATCTGTCACCTAGACACACACACACAATATCATTCAAACCAATCAGGTACAGCAAGTCATGTTTAAGTGTGAGTGGGGTTGTATTGGATCATATTAGTGTGTTACCATGGAGCAGAGGACTGAACAGAGCTGGTCCAGGCTGCAGGGTGAGGTGAGCAGCAGGACTTTATACTGTAGCGTCCACGGCAACTTGTCCAGAACCAGCTTCAGAACCTTCCAGTCCGTCTCCTACAGTAGACCAAAAACCTCAGTCTGATCCAGTTTAAAATTACGCTTCCAAGGTAAGCACTATATCTTCTAGTGGCTAGATCAGCAATGCTGGTTGGTAGGAGAAACACATTGTAGCGCTTGTTCTTTGTTGAACATGTGAATAAACATAAAATTACATGTTCTTTATCCTTTAGGTTCTAACTGCCTGTGTTGTCTCAGCATCAAGTCAGAGCTACTGTCTTAATAAGATCCATCAAAGAGTGCAGAAAAACACAACCAATTAGCAAGCTAACAAGTCATGTAATATTCATGGAACAAGCCGGCATGTTGCATCAGTCAGTGACGGAACCTTCGGAGGGTCATGAAATGTAAAAACAGTCCTTGACACGCTGACAAGATGGGAAGTGGTGTAAGGTGGACAGTAGCACATTTATCAACCCATTTGCCAGAAAACACAACACAGAACAATGAATTTTACATATTAAAATTCACCACACACAAACAAGATATACACGTTTTTTTGACAATGACTGTGCCTCTGTTATGGTCCACCAGCTGAATATGTGTGTGTGTGTGTGTGTGTGTGTGTGTGTGTGTACCATCTTCAGGCACTGCAGCAGGGTGCTGAAGGCAGGCGCGTAGGGCAGGAAGGATGTGCGAATAGAGGTGGCGGAGGGGGCGGGAGGGGCAGGCGGGGCGGGGCTGCCTGCAGGAGGAGATGTTGAACCGGTTGGCTTCTTCTCACCGACACGCTTCTCTGGCTCGCTGCAATCACAGCAGTCCTCACTCAGAGTTACATCGACGCTAACATCAACTGCACACTCTTGGAATCATGCCATGACCCTCCAAATATATGTTAATTGATGACACCCACTTTGACAACTACCAAAGTTTAGCCAAATTAATTAATTGGAATAAAAGATGGGTTATGTGGCATTCATGTGTGTGTGTGTGTGTGGGGGGGGGGCCTTACCCCATGTCACAGTAGCAGTATGGGCTAAACCTTATGGCCCCATCTTTATTTGGAACCCCCACACGATGGAGGGAATCCGCTCGCATCATCAGAAAGAAGTCAAACACCTGGAAAGGAAAAAGATATTGGGGGGGGGGGGATAGTGGGATTTGAAAAGGCTCCACATTTGTCAGTCTGGGGGTCTGTCAATAGAAAACCATAGAGGCTAAACTAAATTAGTCAACTGCCTACTGATTGGCCCAGCTATTGTGTAACCAGGCACAAGCAGTTTTAAATGGAGGGTCTCCAGACTGATTTAGCAGAGTGAAACCATGTGGAGCTTGCAAGATTAGGACGTTCTCACAAGGGTAACTTTGCCCCTACCTGTAGTCTAATGTTGGAGGCGATAGCAGAGCAGTATTTGTTCTTGTAGTGAAGCTGCAAGTGGCTGATAAGTAGATCGTAAACACGACTGGCATGGCTGGCTGGCAGACTGTAGAGTTTGCTCTGCCACGACAGAAGGAAAAGATCCACATGTTTATTTATTGGTAAGCATGGTATGGTGTCTCTTACCGGATTCAGATCTTTGTCTTTCCAAGTATGTGCATTTTAATGTGCATTTTAAATGAAAAAAAATCACAACATCCCAACAACCAACAAGACAAGTCCTGGATTAGTAAGTAAGATGTGAAACAAGCTTGCAGCATAGCCTTATCATCAACATTTATGATGAGAAGACACCCTGTAACTCATTCCATGTAATCCCTTCTCCTTAGATAACCCTGTTTCCATTACAGTGTGCGTGTATACCTGTAGGATCTCCAGTAGGCCCAGTATGGCGGTCCTGACATCCTCCATGGGGGACTCTGCCGTGGGCTCTCTCTCAGGCACCTCCAGGGGCCCTGGGCACGCCAGCGAACGGCTGGCCACCTGGATGGACAATCGACACAGAAACTGTCATCATGGCAACACAAAACTAGGAAGTGCACGTTATGTCAGTGTTCTTCCATTACTATGGGGTCAGTGATGAGGTCATTGAAAAAGCATTTTAATTGTGTCAAGTTGAAGTGTGTGTACCTGATCTGTATCTTTTGGACAAGCTGTGTGTTTTTGCAAGTTTATGAACATAATTACTGATCATTTTAGATTCATTACAATATTCTATAACTTTATGAATATTAATAACGTTCCAAAATGTTTTCAGGCACTGAAAAAAAAAACATCAGTGTCCCTGACTTCAATAACCATTTCCATGACGGTGGGTAGTGATTATCTGTACCAATAAGCGCATCAATGTTATTCGTATGAACTGAATGGATGTGTGGGCCTGTACCCGCTCTATGATGTCCAGCAGGCTGGTGAAGTGGTGTGTGTTGCAGCCCTCTGCTAAGTCCACCAGGAGCTGGCTGGCCTGCCTCCTGACCGCCAGGTCCCGGTCGTCGGCTATCCCGTTGAGCTGAGGGATGACCACTGCCTCAATCAACTCCTCCTGGGAGAGGAGAGGGTGGAGAATAAGGTTAAGTGTTTATCTATCCATCCCTCTGAACATTCTAAACATTATAACTGGTATAAGTCTTGGGGATATCAAGAACCACTATTTCAATGTAGATTTTACCAAGAAAGGCAGCTTTGTGTTAAATATTTAGTTGCAGAGCAACAAACATATGGGTAATCAGTATTAAAACAATGATCTGTAATTGAATGTAAAAACTGCAGCAAAATGTAGTAAAGCCTCTCCCAGATCTATCAGCATGTTAGCGTTTAATGGCCCAGGTGTAGTTGAAGTCGTTTTTGTATTGCATTTCATATTTTAGACCTTGTCTGTATTTATAGCACTGTACTTGTTTACTTATGCTGCTGTCTGGGATTAATACATTTAGGGGAAATATGAAGGGGGGATAGTATAAGCTTTTCCAAGACTGTATTGGGGTGAGCTTTTAAGACATTCACACTGTGTCTGTATTCGTGCACACCTCATAGAGCTGTCGGTTGGTACTGAGAACAAAGGAGAGGATATGAAGCACTTTGACTCTAATCACACTGCGACTCTCGTTCCTTCCAGAGAGACATACAGGGAGGGAAGGAAAGGTTGTCATTGCTAAACAAAAACAGACACTAACAGAATAATGACAGTTGGTCATAGAGGCTAACTAATCAGATAACACATATGCGTGTGTAATACCTAAAGAACTTCTCCATGAGGCGGTAGAGGCTTTGAATCCAGCCATCCTTTGCCGGCTGGATGGACTGTGCTCTATAGGAGATGAGGGTCAACACAGATGCATCCTTATACACACACACACACACACACACAGACACACACAAAAAAGAAGAACAAAATATTGACAAATATCCAAGAAGAACAGAAAACAGAAAAAAGGGTTT
Source organism: Percopsis transmontana (assembly GCA_025447815.1). Lineage (NCBI taxonomy): Eukaryota > Metazoa > Chordata > Actinopteri > Percopsiformes > Percopsidae > Percopsis > Percopsis transmontana. The sequence continues at coordinate 10,357 of JAOEHI010053306.1, read as the reverse complement.
CAAACCAACAGGCACTCACAGGTCTCTTGTCTGCACACTTCTCCACAACGCTGAAGAACCTCTCTGTGGACCCATGGTATCCATTCTGTTCATACAGCTCCTCGACCGTGGTCAACAGCTCGTAGACAATCGACTTCAGCTCTGCACTTCCAATTGTCTACGGAGAGTGGGAGACGCATCTATCAATCAGCCACGTTGTGAAAGACTCACAACGACTCAATTGAGAGTGTGGATTCTGGTTAGGAAAAGCCTTGGTCTTCAGGGCTCCTCCATTTTAAGCCCCATTACATCCACCCACTTCGTTACACCATCAATGCAGGACACGACTTTCGCAGCTTCTGATGAACAGTTTGACCTGCCCAAATCACTCTTTAGGTTCCTACAAGTCATTTTGTGTAGGGTATCAAATTTGACCACCAGAGTTTCCCATACATTGATTCACTAGTCTCCCCCCCTCTCTGTATATATGAAGTTGATGATAAGTAGGGGAGGCGGGGGGAGTGTTGTGTGTGTGTACCTGGATCTGCTGCAACAGCCTCTCTATAATGGCCAGCAATATGTCCCAGGTGACCACCTGCAGCTCTTTGCCATACTTCTTAATCAGTCTGCTGATGGACAGGACAATCTCGTAAGACACCACCTCATTGGCACTGGCCATGGCCTAGGGGAGGAGGGCAGAGATCAATCACAATTTAATTCTGAAGATCCACATCCATGTGTGCACTTTGTCCATTTGTGTGCCTCAGATTTGCATCGGAAGAATGGTTCTACAAGTTTTGCTAAAAAATAGTTCCTCTAAAATGTGTCTGTTGTAGGTTTGCCGTACCTTGTAGAATGAAGGCAGGACCAGTGTGGGGGTGTTTTTGAGAGCAGGGAGTCGGTGTGCACCCCACAATGCCATCCCAACAAAGAACACAGCACCCCTCAGCAAAGGAGCGTCATCCTCATAAACCCTAAAGGAGAACGCAGGGAGGTTAGATACACACAAAGTTAACCCATACACACTCTACAGCAACACAGTATAACAACACGCTACCTCTCTTCCATTATGCGACACATGGTGTAGATTGCACTGTGGCCTAAGTGAGTCCCCAAGACCTTACGCATCAGCTGCAGAGGAGTATGAGCAGCAGAGAGGAGGGAAGGAATGAGAACAGGATGGAGCAAGAGATGTGACCTTGTCTAAAATGTTGCATACATTTGTATGTGCTCTCTCACCTTCCAGCAGGTCTCACAGAATTCTTTGACATTGACAGTACGACAGAGTGTTATGATGAAGATTGTGAGAGAGTCTGAGGGCAAGCAGTTGTAACAGACCACTGCATCCAGCACTTGCAGAGCAACCTTTAAATCAGCGTGAAACAAAAGAAAGTATCTTGTAATCTTAATTGACATATCTCCTAGTAAAACGTCATTATAAACGTGGAGTTCTACAAGGTTCAGTGCTAGGCCCTAAATTGTTTATACTGTATATAAATTATATTTGTACGGTGTCTAAATTGTTAAAATGTGTTATTTGTCGATGACACTAATCTATATTGCTTCCTTTTAATGTAATGCTTTATTGTTATTTATTTATTCTATGTGCATTTCATTTTGGAAAATTGTTAAGACCGAAATAAATGACTACTAAAAAAAAAATATATATATATATATATATAAAAGAAAGAGGCAATTTTCGTTTCCTTCAGTCTTTAACAACCAGAGACACAAAGTATATAAAAGCCCCTCCATAGTATCAGAAAAATGTAAAGTATTCCTTTAAAGCATTACTGGCTGGTTAACAGTCCATTTTTCACATTTGATTTAGAAAACCCAGGAGGTAGATGACGACATTAACGCTCTCCCATACAGCCCTATTTATCTTGTTATCTTCATTTATCTTCATTTAACTTCCATCAGAATTGTTGATGTAGATGCTTTGAACAAGTAAATAATTGGTCCAATTCTTGTGATTTGCAATGGTTTCAGAAATAAACACATACATACCTCGATATCTGTTGAGGATATTGTTGTATTGCACAACAGACAAATCTTCCTATAGAGAAAGCAAAAAATGGACAGGCAAAATTACATAATTTTCACATTTTATTTTACGCGCAAGTTTGTCTATACGTCTGTACATGTGCCTTACTGGACCATGGTGGAGACATTCTGGTCCAGGTAACAGCTGTTAAACTTGACCAGGTTGACCAAAACATGGAGGAAGTCTGATGTCAGGCCAATGTCCATCCAAAGCAGAACAAAGCGCGCTGAGGGAGAGACAAAGCACTGGATGGTATATGTTCTGTCATTTAAAAAAACAGATTTCTCAGCAATATAGTCAGCTAACCTAGGAGCAGCTTTTTCACGTTTTCCCACAAACAGTCGTCCTAAACCACATGCTATCAACAGAATCTTTTAACAATAAATATAGGTTAAAACACTGTCTTACCTATGTCCTCCTCCAAGTAAGTGATGTCCTTGCCATTCTCAGTCAGGGCCTTGAACACCTCAAGCCTATCCGACAGGTCCTCTGTGGGTGGGTGGTACTGTTTTATGACATTGAAGAAGTAGGCTCTCAGGGGGCCCAGCCGCTCACCCTACACACACACAAAGTATTTTAAATGAATATTAACACACTGGTTGTGTCCAAATTCACTAGACAACAAACAGGGTGCAATTTGAGTATGGGATATTGAAGTGCTTTAAGATATCGCCATCTGTAATGGAGAACTATGAACTTCAACTAATTCATTTCATTATTGTCCTTGAGGGTGACATGGGGGCCTCATTGTCGTGTTTGGTAGCATAGCCTATCGCGCGTCCTGTGATGTGACTATTGCGTATGTTCAAATCGCGATGACGATGCTGAAACAATACATCATGCTGCCCTACTTAAGGCCGTGGCAAGCTTCTGCGTGCGCGGTCCGCGCTTACAAGTGTACTGTACACGCGTCGGCAAAATATTGTGACCGCACGTCTTCTACGCTTTGCCTGCACATTGACTGAGCACGTGCGAAAACTGAGCGTGTAGAATATGCCGACCCAGTAGGTGGGAATAGGCAGAGCAGAGGGAGTGGAGTGAAAGAAGAAGAAGAAATTTGAAGAAGTCCAGAAACGCGTCCACGCCAACATAAAAAACAAAGTATGCCAAGTGGTCACGTATGCATACGGTATGGACGGTACACGGATGACGGTCTTAAGGAATGCGAACATACAATAGCTACTATTTTCTTCTGTGTGATTACTTACTTGTCCCTGTATAACGGCCCTAAGAAGAAGGAGAACAGCATGCCTGGCCTCTGGCGGCTGGTCTGGAGCTAACATATCTTCAACAGCCTTCCAAACAGCCTGCACAGCATGCTGCACAACACAGTGTTAAGTCACAAAACGCATTTAATACTGAATGTCATGCTGTATGGCAAAATACCGCATCACAAACAGACTTACCTCCTCAAACTTCTTGGCTTTAGCTAGGTCACACACATGGCTTATAACCCGGATACGGTTGCTAAGACCACAGTCTGGATGGAGCTCCTGATAGATAGAGGGAGATGGATGCAATCTTACCTCAGTATAAAGCTTTGTCAAAACCTGTGTCTAACTGTAGCTTTGTGGCTTGTAGTGTTAAAGTGTGTTAGTATGAGCATGCAAGTATGCTCCTGTTTCTATATCACACCTTTAGGATGTCAGGCGTGATGATAAACTCTGAGGGTTTACTCTCATTTTGCTTGCTGGGAAGACGAGTGCCTAAACCAAAAATCCCCTTGACCTTGTCCTTCAGACTCTCCTTACTCGGCTGCTTGTTCATGGCCTTGCCTGGACGAGAGGTGGACTATACAGGAAGGGTCTGAGAATAGCCTGGAGAAAAAATAAGCAACTTAAACATGGAAAATATCCTAGTGACTTCTCACATCGCTACAAAATGCATGCAAAAATACATTTGTTTTAGGCTTTAATGCAAAATCAAAAGAAATAATGGGCCAAATAATACACCTGACTTATGTGACGAAAGCCTAAATGTATAGCACCTTGCCATTGGTAGCTATTTATTGGACTAAGTTGCCATTAGCTTGACTGGGCAAGAGAAAGCTGACTCTACCTGGGTGGGCGCAGTGGACAGGCCGTCTGACCACCGTCAGCTGTCAGCCTTCTATAGTATTACATTTTAGCACAAACAAGTGCAAACATGTAGTATTCACCGACTGTACATGAAGACATATTTAGCGGAAGAAATTATGAAAAACAACGAATCGAGCAGCTCAACACAAGAGACTTGACAGATCTGCCTGAACCTCCAGATTGTAAAGGCAGTGTGTCGCAAGAAAAATGTGTTGTCATGTGGACCTGAGAGAGTTAAGCAAGGGGAGGGGTGGAAAGACAACAGCTGCACTGTTTCAACTCAACAACAGCTTGGGTCCGTGCGCCGCAGTACGTGAAAGGTAGGCTCGGAACAGTCACACTAAAATCGGTTAACAGTTAACTGCATAGACCGAAAAAATCGGTATAAATGCACTGTAGCTGCAAGAAACCGTTAGCTACCGTACGCTTGACCTACCATTCTTCAGGCATTCAATGTCTGGTCTGAAAACATAAAAACAACGCCCTCTCTCACCTTTTTCTCAGAGTTCATTCTTTTGTATTTTATCGTGAAATAACGGCAACATTAATGCGAAATCTGTCTAGTTCCTTGTTTTGATACCAATCCCAATGTGTTCTTTACCAATGAAGGCTTTCTCTCTCAAGCTCAGTTCTCCACTTCACAACCGGATGACGTACTAAAGCAGTGACAGAGGCACTTCCTACAAAAACACGTTTGCGGCTGTGTGTGTTGGGAAATGTAGTTCTAGATACAGAAAAGGGGATTTTCTGTAATTTCTGTCAGCCATACCGGAAAGATTAGTTACATAGAAAGTGGTACCAATTGTCCAGTATTTATATATATTTGGTTAAAATGTGTGTTCATCTTGCTACGAATATACAAACTCTAGGTGTGACGGGTGTTGCTGTTTAATGTCTTGCGCACGAGTGTCATAATATACCCCGGTAGGTGGCGATAATGCATAATTAAAGTTATTTACCAACCGCTAATGAAGAGAAGAACAAGAAGCGTCATAATATTCTTGTAGGATATTTTACAATGACTTCTCCTTATTTCATGCGAAGCAGTTGTACTCAAATTGTGCCATGTAGACCTCTGTCCGCTTTCAAATCCAAAGTCAAAAACAAAAAGAGAATTGTAAACACAGGATTTCTCGCTATGAAGGTGGAGGAAGAAGAAACTAATATATCTGAACCAAAGCCCTCTAGTTCTCATTTACCAGCTGGTAATTGTTGCATTTGCATTTAAACGGGGATATAAAATATGTATCATTATAGTGTTATTGTACTTGCTAATGCAAGTTCCGTCTACTGTACCGTCTTGCAACTTGGCTTCTGGGTGCATTGAAGTGCATTTGAGCAATAGTGGATACGGATTCGTGATCATTTAGCTTTTAAGCAAGCCACTGAGCCCATTCTTGTCCCAAGCACACTTCAGTGCTTTGCATGTCTGCATTCAATAGACGGGCACATTGTATGACACTGGGTGACATTCACAACTCCATCATAATTGCTCCCAACGGACTTTAATTCTGTTACTGTTTTTTCTTTTCTTTCTTTTTGTACTAAACTGTAGGTGATGGTCCAACACCTAATTGTCAGGCCCTTGTTCATCCAAAAACAGCGTCAGATACCTCATCCCTGGCTTCCTCCAGTCGCAGGAGGAAGCAGTTAAAGGTTGAATATGACAAAGATGAGGAGGTGAAGCCCATAAAGACTGAGAATTGGGAGCCTCCGAATTGGAGGAAGCAGTTGGCTGACATCCGAAAGATGAGAAGCAGCCGGGATGCACCTGTTGATAGCATGGGTGCAGAGAAATGCTACGACACGGAAGGCCCTGCAAATGTGGGTGGGACCTTCTTAAACAGTAATAACTGTCCAACAGTCAGACCTAATCCTCCTCTTGTTTATTTTGTCTCTCCGCATCTGTCTCCAACCAGGCAAAACGTTTTCAGGTGCTGGTATCCTTGATGCTGTCCAGTCAAACCAAGGACCAGGTGACAGCGGCAGCCATGCAGCGCCTCAGAGCCCATGGCTGCACTGTAGAAAACATCATCAAAACTGACGATGAAACACTGGGGAAGCTTATCTACCCTGTTGGCTTTTGGAGGGTAACGTAGAAGATCTGTCTATTTACCTTGATCCTTATACTTACAATGAGGTCATTTAGCAGGCGCTCTTATCCAAAGCGACTTACAATTACATTGTTCTATTACATGGAGCAGATAGGGGTTAGGCATCTTGCTCAAGGCTCAAGGATGCTTACAGGTAGGCCAATTCTGGGGCTTGAACCCACAACCTTCCAGCTGGGAGTCCAACACCTAGACCACCAGACTATCCTGCCCCTGTCCCTTGCTCTTTTAACTTCATTCGAAGTTAAAGGCATAGCTAAATTTGCCAGCCCTTAAACTATTTGGTTTTTCACAACACAAATTTTCCTGCTTTCGCTTTGTCTGCCTCTGTATTCTGTTACCAGTATTCTACCTCATTATGTCTCCACACTCTTTTCTGGTCCCCAGACCAAGGTGAAGTATTTAAAGCAGACATCGGCCATGCTGAAGGAGGAGTTTGGCGGAGACATTCCAGACAGTGTTGAGGGCTTGGTCCGTCTACCAGGGGTAGGACCTAAGATGGCCCATTTGGCTATGGACATTGCCTGGGACCAGGTGTCTGGCATAGGTGAGGACACAGAGAAATAGGCATATACATTCACTTATAAGTAACACGGGAACACATTCAAGAATAACACTTTTACAGTGTAGTGCAGAATGATACTTAGAAATGTTGTTCTTGCTTGTATTAAGATTCTGAGGAAGTGAGTTGATTTGTGGTTAAGAAATGAGAAGATGTTAAAGTTCTCTCTCCTTGTTTGCAGGTGTGGACACGCATGTGCATCGTATCTCCAATAGGCTTGGCTGGTTCAGGAAGAAAACTAAAAACCCAGAGGAAACCCGCAAGGCCTTGGAGGACTGGTTACCAAGGTGAAAAATGTTTTCCCAACTTGGTTAGCCAACCTAAGAGATATTAAAGATATTGAAGCCATGCTGTCTCTAGATGTTAAAATTTGAAAACTTACCACTTACCTCCTAGTTGTTGTCAAAATTACCCAAAATCTAGCTATAACACTAATGCTAACATGCTAATGATTGAAAATGAACGTGAGGTTTTACTCTGCTCTCTACTTTATGCTCACACCATGCAGGGAGCTTTGGAGTGAGATCAACTGGCTGCTGGTGGGCTTTGGCCAGCAGGTGTGCCTACCCATCAACCCTCTCTGCTCCATGTGTCTGAACCAGCACAGCTGCCCGTCTGCCCACCAAGCATCCCCACCCAAGAAACCTAAAACTGGGTGTCCGCGCTCCCCTAACGCATTCACCACCCGAAGGGTGAAGCTTGAGAGTGGATGCACTTCTCCTACCAAAGAGGAAGAGAGCAGGGCAGGGGTGTCGCATTCACCCATTTCTCCCACCAGTTAACATGATGCAGAGATCTGCGCTGATATGGGCAGCCCTCTACCTGAGTTTGGACTTTCAACAAGGACAAGGAGAAACCGATGGCAATTTCTATATAAACACTGACTATGTGTATTCAATCAAGTGTATTCTTTGTACAGTACCAGTCAAAAATTTGGACACACTTTCCCATTCCCTTCAGTTTCGTCACTGGACATTATTCTACCCTATGTTTTATATCTGTTGTACTTGTGTTTTTTATTGTATTCTGTTTTTTTCTTAGAAAAAATAATAGAATGATTAAGTTTTAAAAATTATTAGTAATTACCTAGTAATCTACCAATAACAGTTGTACCCTTTTATAGACAGAGCCTAAACCCATAAACATGCCTGTATCTCGGTGTCAGGTGTGACTAACTGCCTGCACATGTTTCAAAGCTTCTATACAGGCAGGTGATCTGATACTGAATTTTGAATCTTGAGTATCGCTACTGTACATACTTACATACATATTTACATACATAGGCCTACATACAGCTTTTCTATGGGGATAATGCTAAATTTAATATTGGGGAAATTGCTTCCTTATAAATTACTTGTAAGGAAATAATAGCAAGAGAACAAGTGAGTTCCGCTGGTGTGCACAGACCCCCTTAGGGGCATGGGGCAATGTGTTAAAGCCAACTGGGTTAGGTGGTTGTGCATCAGGGGCGTTAGTGATAATTTTATACATTAGGGGCTTAGATCTGGGGACATCCTCCACTGGAAGAACCTTTTTTTTAATTTCCTTACTTGAATGCACTATTTTCATTTTAAAATGTCTTTTTTATTAAATTATCAAGACATTTAGTAATTTTAGTCTCCTTTGGTGCTCCTCCAATGAGGTTGGAGTAATTGTAAGATGACTAACGTCTCTCACTCACACCAAGAACAAGAGTGTGTCTCCGTTTCTGAGAAAGTTTTTACATTTTTTTTTCTTTTTTTTTTGCTTTGGTGTTGTTAGACCAACATGGTACACAGTGAGTCAGCCAATAAGAAAACAAACCCACGTTCCTTGGCAAAAATGAATCATGGGCTGAATTCCATTTGCTTCAAACCCTCACCCCTCAGCTCTTGTTTGAAATGAACACTCAATGACGTTTTAGGCTTCGTCATTACGAGGGTCACATTGTGTGCAGTGGGTAAGGGTGAGTAGGTGGATTGCAACTATAGACATAAAAATATTTTTCTTAATGTGACCATGGTTGGGACAAACTGAATTGAGATATCCTCGATAGTACACGTGAGACAATATGCACATGAAAATAGGAAGGGAGCTGTCAACAAAGTTGATAACTTTATTTTCAATTCTGCCATATGTACAGGACATAGACGGGATTGAAATGCCGTTTCTCACAGTCTTCCAGTGAGGTTAAGGGAGGTACACACATACGAAACACAACCTGGATAGTGCAAATAGCTTAATGGATGAGACTGTACAATGTAGAAGTAATGATTCATCTGCAAGATGAATCCTTACAGGGTGAAAAGACACCATTGATTGATGTGTTTATGTTTTCAATGTTATTGCTTTTAAAAAATATGCCAGATTTTTTAAATCGTGGAAAGAGAAATGTCAAATGCTATGTAATGTTAGCCTATAATGTAATGGATATATGGACCCCCCCCCCCTAATATATCCATTATGGGTGGTGGGGAGTTCATATATCCCCCCCCCACACACACACACACTAATTGTATTTAAATTCTTCTTATTATTTTTTCTTCTTCTTAATTGCCCCTCAGTTTAAATTAAAAAAGGCACTAAGGCACTCATAGTCTAGACTACAATCTGGACCAGTAGTCTCGGCTAGTTAAACAAGAGCTCTATAACAACATATTATCCCAGTTTTTAACCATGCTGAAGATGCGCTTGCATCGCGAGGTGCGCACGGAAGGGGACGCAATGCCATCTGCTGCATTTCAGTATCGCGCCGGGACGGCCAAGAGAACACACGCCCCTTTGACGAAGAGAAATATAGTAGGTGTAAAGGAAAGGTTTCTAATATCTGAATCTCTTGGATACATCCTCCGATATTCAGGTGTTAGTCGCCAATGTGTTTTGATGGCCAGGAGACTATTTTACGCACAGCTTTCAAGCGTCTACTGTTTTGGGGTGGATTAACCGCGCGTTCGTTTTAACTTGAGATTTATTGAGTCATGTTGGCTGTTTTATGTGGGACATCTACACCATTATAAACAATGATGGTCGTTTGGTTGCGGAGGTGCGCAGACAGTGTGTGGAAAGAAAATCATGTTGTTTCTTCTTTTTTTTTACTAAACACATTTTAATAAAATAATATATATTTTTGATCTATTTTCTACCTCTTCAAGATTGGAATGGAGAACGAACTGAGACCAAGGCTTTGTTTTCTCACCAAAGGGGAGAGTGGGTATGGGTTTCACCTGCACGGTGAACGGAATAAAGGCGGACAGTTCATAAGGAAAGTAGTGCCCGGTTCGTCTGCAGACTTGTCCGGGTTGCGACCTGGAGACCGATTGGTGGAAGTGAATGGGGAGAATGTGGAGAACGAAAGACACCATCAAGTGAGTGATGTGTTTATGTTTTTAAGTAGATCGTGGTGGATAAAGAGATGAGCGGATCCACTGAGGAACAATACGTTCAGTACCTGTTAGACGACTTTTCCCTTCCCAGGGGGCTAGTGAAATGGGGTCAAAATAGGGCTTGTGTAATGGTAAGCGGTGGGGAAGTTGTCATGCTGAGACTTTGTCATATCAAAGATATAGTAACTACGGACTCATTTCTTCATTACAGCCATGAA